>RJWJ010045880.1:0-11607 GCA_004363605.1 Indri indri | reverse complement strand
TCTAGAGGAATTTGATGAATTCAAGTGTGGTAAACCAAATTAGCTATACTCTAGGTCTAAATTTCATACCATCCCAGTTTTTGGACATTCTGCCAACTTTATTAAATCGAAGCCCCAATATATTTTTTAAGGCAATATTTTATTTCCATTATTCTGATCAGGAAAAAATAATGTATTCAGCAATGAAATAGAGTGCATTAGTGCTGAGGATTTTATGTGTAGTATAATAAGGTATTTCACCCATTTAGTGAGACTTTACAAACTAGTGTACGGAAATATTATTGGAAAAAATGGGCTTGCTTATTTCTTAGAAAGCGGGAACCAAAGTGTGGACGTATTAAAGAGAGAATGTTGCCTTCCTGGAAGCATCAGACAAACAGCAATCCACCTCCTGCTGTTACAGTTTATTCAAAGAGCTCAGACATCAGCTTTTCTTTCCATTTCTCAGGGATGAAAATCTATATTTCCTCCATTATAGTATCATCTGTTGAAAATTTTCATTGTCTGAAGATTAAAATCTTCTCTACTCTGGAGGTAGATTTTTTATTTCCTGGCCTTGGAGACAAATAGAGGAAAACTATCAATGTGTAATGATTGTTACCCAGAGTGCTTTACCTACTACTTACATTCTTAAATATGTTCTGCATTAGTACCTTTGAGAGTCATAGGGATATTAGATCATCATTAGATTATCTTTCCCCAGTTTTATTCTCTACTGTTCTTCTGAGATGCCCAAGGCATCTTGTGGGGAGGAGACTGTTACCAGGGGTTTCTCTAGCATGAACCCACTCGATGCAGTTTTAAACCATAAGCTTCTGGGTTATAGTGGTTTGAACAAATAATTTAAATGCTAAAAAGAAAAAACAATTCACCCATTTTCAATATGACAGATCTAACCCCAACTCATTTTACAGATAAGAAAACTGAGGCTCCAGAAGTCACACTGTTGGTTGCTGGTGGCACTAAAACTAGTCATTATTTCGCAGGATGCTTGATCCTGGAGTTCATGTCTTCTACCTGGAGTTCATGTCTTCTCCCTGCAGCGCAGAATTTTCACTAAGCCTAACCACCTTCTGTACAGTGGTTATTCTCTTAATTAAATGCTGAATGGATTGGAATCTCAGCCATTGACATTACACAGAGAGAAGAAAGGAACGATGATTTTGCTAAAATGACGTGAAATTTTTTATTATTCTGCTATTAAACAAGCTGAACACTCTCCTAAAGCCAATTGTAATTTCTTTGATAGGCTGTAGTACTCCCGCATAGTTCTCTAAACTTTCTAAACTTTCTGTTTCTTAGAGCCTCCACAAAAGAAAATAAAAAAATCCCTCCTTAATGAGATTTGTGCTTATTTATCTACTCCATCAACTTCATCACCACTCCAGGCTAGGAAGAGTATTTCTACCCAGAATAAAATGAAAACTTGATATTAGTACTTGTATTAGTACTGGGGACCACAGGTGAGGGATAAAGGTGCTCTCTCTCTGGGAGGCCCGTTAACTTAGGCTGGTGACTGAGGCAGACATTTCAGCTTTTGATGATTTTTCTTAACTCCTGATAATTGCTTCCATCTCTCCATTTGCCTCCCATCACTAGACACACTGTTAGTCCAGGCAGCTGTGGGTTAAGTAGGCAGCTGATTAAAACACTTGTTATTCAGGAGAATGTCAGGATAGCAGCCTCTAGGCTTTCTGAAATGAGGGTCTCCATCTCTGCATTGGCAACTGTTTTAAGAAAAGGGGCAAACAATGACCTTGTAGTTGTTTTTTTTTTTCTTCCCATCACCATTATACTGCAAGTTCACGGTGTGCAAGGTGGTGCATATCTTGTGGACTGAGGGACAGTCTGTCCGTTGTGCACACGTTCTCTGACCCACATGAAAGACATGGCAGAATAGGGGCATCTGCAAGCCAGGATTGTATGTCCTTGGGAATTCCAGGTTACCTGTGGAAACAATCGCCAGTACACATTATCCTCAGGCTTAGGATTTGATCAATATGTGAAAACTCTAGGGTTGTCTTTTCTTCCTAACAATACTGGATTGCTAGCTTACTAATAAATATTCCTTACTCTAGTATGCCTTGGGCAAACGCTGCATTCAGGAGTGCTGTGACTATTTTACTGTAGTACTTAGTTGTAGGGTAAAGAATTCTTTTTGTGAAGGAGAACATTTGTGGAAGAAATATAAAAGCAAAAGAAATAAATTAAGAGAGAGTCAGGTGATTGATAAAATAGTGATGAATAATTTTTAGTAATATATGTAAATGAAATGAGATTTTTTTAAAAGTCTTCTTTGAGAATGCTTTTTCCTAATGCAAAGCAAGAGGCAGAATGTGAAATGTATAATTAGGAATAGAGAGTTCATTTTTACCTATAATATGATTATACTTTGCAGCAGTAGCATAATATTAGTTTCGTAAGTGAAAAATTGAAAGAAAAGAATTTAGGAAATTACTTAAGTGGATAGAAGGTACCATTCTGACATTTGTAGAATTAGCTATGTGAGCTATGCTGGAAGAAAGGGAAGAGGAAATGACTGGGGAAACTCCATTAGTGGAAGGCAGTGGGTGGGAAGAGATGGCAAGATGAATGGAATATAAGGCGAATTGAACAACTTGCAGAACAGACCAACCAGATCTGAGTCTGAGGATCCGGTGTAAATAGGAACAAGCTCTAGCAGCCAAACTGAGCACAGAATTTACTTGGCAGAGTGTACTGATAATAACACCAAACATTACTTCAGCGCCTTCAAATGCCTACTCATTTGCTCTTTACATCTTGAGAAAATCCTGCAGAGTGCTCCTTTTAAAGAGTTTATAGATACTTAGACAATTTTGTGTTTATATGAAAGACCTATATAATCACCAAGCTATTCTGCATTTGGAACTAAGGAGGAAACAATTTATCCCTTTATAAAACGGTATTGACAGGAAGCAATTTCAAACAGTTCAACACATTTTGAAAATTCAGCTAATAACACTCAGACTGGTTATAATGAATGCAGATACTAGAAAGCTAGTAGTGAGAAAATTAGGCCTAGATGTACCGCTAGACCTGTGTTCAAAAATTCTACCATTAAGTGTTTTGGGAACAATATGATTTCTTTATTTTTCTTTTAAACAAGAAAGAATGATCTTTACCTTTGCAATATAATGAATCCATGAAACTCTGTCAATACTTTTCCAAGCAAGCAATATTTTAACTATCAGCATCTCTTGGCATTAGTATTTTTTAATGCTAGATACTTCTGTAATTATTACACTAACCTAACATTTCTCATGAAGCATTTCTCTTGATAATGGGATCAAGTTCTGTGTAATTCATGGTTTATACACTTAAGGAATTAGTGTTTATTTTAAGCTGGGTCGGGAGGAGACAGTTATATGAAAAAGTACATATTTACCTATTAAGTGTGGGGAAAGTATGACTTTTGGCCATATAAAGTCCACATACAGCACTTTAAAACTTAAATAATTAGGGTGATAAATATCAAAAATTTTTATGTACACATAACACGTAATATTGAAGAATTACACACAACTTTATGCAATATTTCAGACAGTGATAAGTGAAAGATAAATGAAAATTAACTAAAGTCCTATCAGCCAGAAGAAAGTCCAACTTAATTCAAAAGCCACCTGTAATTTGTTTTTGCTACACACAAAACACACATTCTTAAAATCTTAAAATCTTACATATGTTTTATGAAAGCCGTCTCTGTGAACTTATCTGAGAAAAATATGTATATGCTATGAATCTGTATATTAAGGATCTTGAATGAAGGATGAGACAAATTTGGCATGAGAAAAAAGATGGACCATGTTGGCTTTGGGGGAATAATTCTGATCAAGTTTATTAAACTATTTATCCAAGTGCCTAGCAAATTGTAGGTGATCAAAATATTTTGGCTTGCTTTTCTTCCTGTAAACAAGACATATTAAACTTGTTGTTTCTTAAATGAATGATGCTAGTGGTATCGCAGTGATAAAAATGTCTGGAGAAGTCTGATTTTGTTCTAAAGTCTGTTTAATGGACCATGGGAGTCCAGTGAAATTCAGAGTTCTTTCAGCTGAAATGTGTCCTTAGAAGTTTACCAAAAAGCCTTAATCTTACATATGTCACCTGATACCACTATTAACTACAGAATCGTTAGATGGGCTACAAAATCTGACTGACTCAGAATGGGACACAAGATGTTTTTCCAAATTTAATTCAACTAATAACTATTGTGCACACCCTGCCGAGCTTTAATAAAGAGAAATTACATGCAGTGAGTTACAACAAGCACTGCCTTTACAAAGTTCGGATTTTACCCTGTGAACCTGAGGGGAAGGTGGTAGGTGAGAATGATTGACAGATCCATGCATGACCGTGTCTCCAGGCAAGTCTTTGGTGAGAGCCATAATAAAGGTGTAAGTGAAATGTATTGGCAACATAGCAAATAGAGCATCAGCATCTTCGTCGGCTGTTGAGGGGAGGTGATATTTGAGCTGTCCGTTGAAGGAGTACAGTGTACTCAGCAAGAACCACAGTGACACAAATAAATGAAGTGGAGTTTGATGGTTTTGTGTAATGTTGTATAAAAACAAAATATCTTCAAAGTTGCAGTCTTTCTGAAGCATTTGAATATGTGCTTCTAGGGAATGAGGCTCGAAGAACGTGTAGTTTGAAGTGTGATGCCAGTCCTGATGCCCGACCTAGCTCCCCTGCTAAAAGATGTATTAATTTACTACCTAGCAGAAACAAACAGTAAATAAAAGCAAGCACAGCTGGCCTATATTTTCTGAAGACAAAATGTGGTAGAAAATTAAAGATATTTATCTCCATTATTCTCCTTGTAAATTTCTTCTTAATCTGCGGCCTAAAGAGAGAGAGTGAAAGTACTGCCAAAATTCTGAAGGTAAGCACAGCAAAGATAGGGAGGTTTGGTAGAGATTTTGGTATGAAAAAGAAAAACACCACAGAGTTTATATTTGGAAATGGTTCTTTTTTTCAGTTAAAATATAACTATGTTTGTCTGCTCTTATAAAAAAAACCACTATACCCAGAGCCATAGGAAGCATTTCTGTATTTATTTATTTATTTAATATGGGAGTACAGATATCTCTTTGACATACTGATTTTATTTCCTTTGGACATATACCCAGTAGTGGGATTGCTGGATCATATGGTAGTGCTATTTTTTTTTAAATTTTGCTTCATATGTCACTTCGATAATTTTCAGCAAAGTTTTGTTAGTTTGTTTGCTTTTAGTTTGGTTTTTTTTTTTTTTTTTTTTTTTTTTTTTTTTTTTTTTTTTTTTTTTTTTTTTTTTTTTTTTTTTTTTTTTTTTTTTTTTTTTTTTTTTTTTTTTTTTTTTTTTTTTTTTTTGCTTTGTTTTACACTTCTAACAGCCTCAGTTAAATCAAACACCAGAAGGGTAATTCTTACTATTGTGCCTAATAGTGGAGAAGTTTCATATTAGTATACCAGAAACCCATCAATAAAAGAAAAGAAACTTCTCCCTTGAGGCATTTGAAGCAAAGTTTTAAGAGACCTTTGATGACACAAAGTCACCAATAAAACCAGAGTGCCTCTCAGTCCATGGTATTCTCAATTCCTTAAACTTACAATCCCAGTTGTGAATGGAGATAGGATTTGGGATGATTATAAAGAAGTAAGACTTGTAGAGGCAAGAACCAAATGGGGCAGTTTTCAGCTAACATGTTCTTGGATAAACAGATTTCCTTTTTTGGGTTACAGACACCAACGGACTTTGTGTGTAGAAAGATAGACACAGAATGAGATATATGACGTCTCCAGGACCTAAATTTGCAGGTTCATTAATAATGCCTGCTCTTAGTGTTCCCAAGGTGTTAGCAGCCGCCCCACAGAAAGAAATTCACCTCCTAGGTTGATCACACTCCCAGCATATCCTACACCATACAGTCTGCCAAGATGTACGTTGTGTTGCTTGAGTAAGTCCCCATAATCAAGACCAGTTGAAGATGTTTGCATGACTATTGCAATTCCATATCAAAAATAGAATTGAGGCCCTAACCCCCAACAATCATGGAAAGTAACTTGAAAGACAGAACCCTCTGGAATACATATGGTGGAAAAAATGTCATTGTAAATAAGATATTGAAATCATCTGCACATCAATTGTCAGTGATAAAAAGTTGAAAACAAGATTTTGGAATGTATTTATAGTTGGACAATAAATCAGGCATTTTCTTGTGCTATGTAATGTTCTTTCCAGACCACATTAAATAGATTGTGTACCATCCCAGTACCAGATGATAGCATGATTGAAACCCAAACTGGTATGTATTTAACTTTTTCTAAGGGTGTTTAAATTTTCTATCTGAAAGCAATATCTGGTCTTAGAATGCTGGTGGCAATGGGAGAGGAACTTTAATGCTAAGTATAGTTTCTGAAGCTCCAAGTTATAAACAGAGGTTGAAAAATCAGGATCATACTTCTGCATGCTTGTTTAAACACAAAAATGCAGTTTTTCATTCCATATATACTTAGGGAGTCCTGTATTTGAGATTTGCATCCTGGGCAGTTTATGCCTATGAAAAAGTCCTCTGTCCTCTAAAAGCTTGCTGCCTAACTATTAGGGGTGATGGACACATTTACAGATGAGTGTAACACTCACTGCAAAGGGTTATGTTCCAGAATAGAACTACATACAATATGTTAAAGAAATTCAGAGTAGGGAGATTTACAGTTTAGAATTCACATTTAAAATATACTTAAGTACAAACATATCTTATTTGATTGCACTTCTATTTATTGTGCTTCACAGATACTGGGTTTTTTACAAACCAAAGGTTTGTTACCACCCTGTGTGGAGCAAGTCTGTTGGCACTGTTTTTCCAATAGCATGGGCTCACTTTGTGTCTTTGTGTCACATTTTGTTAATTCTGATAATATTTTAAACTTTTTCATTATTATTATATCTGTTATGGTGATCTCTAATTGGTGATCTTTGATATTACTGCTGTAATTGTTCTGGGGCTCCATGAAACACGTCCATCTAAGACAGTGAACTTATTCAATAAAGGCGTCTGTATTCTGACTGGTTCAGCAACTGGCTGTTCCTCTCTCTCCCTCTCCTTGGGCCTCCCTGTTCCTTGAGACACAACAGTATTAAAATTAGGCCAGTTAATAATCCGACAATGGCCTCTAAGTCTTTAAGTAAAAGAAAGAGTCACACGTCTCTCACTTTAAGTCAAAAGCTGGAAATGATTAAGCTTAGTGAGGAAGGCATGCCAAAAGCTAAGACAGGCTAAGAGCTTCTTGCACCAGTTAGCCAAGTTGTGAATGCAAAGGAAAAGTTCTTGAAGGAAATTAAAAGTGCTACTCTAGTGAATACACGAATGATAAGGAAGCGAAACAGTCTCATTGCTGATATGGGGGAAAGTTTCAGTGGTCTGGATAGAAGATCTAACCAGCCACAACATTCCCTTAAACCAAAGCCTAATCCAGAGCAAGGCCCTAACTCTCTTCAATTCTATGAAGGTTGAGAGAGGTGAGGAAGCTGCAGAAGAAAAGTTTAAAGGCAGCAGAGGTTGGTTCACAAGGTTGAAGGAAAGAAGCCATTTCCATAACATAAAAGTGCAAAGTAAAGCAGCAAGTGCTCACTTACCCAGAAGAGCTAGCTAAGAAAATTGGTGAAGGGGGCTACATTAAATAATAGATTTTCAATGTAGACGAAACAGCCTTCTATTGGAAGAACATGTCCTCTAGGACTTTCATAGCTAGAGAGAAGTTATTGCCTGACTTCAAAGCTTCAAAAGACAGGCTGACTCTCTTGTTAGAGGCTAATGCAGCTGGTGACTTGAAGTTGAAGTCAATGCTCATTGACAATTCCAAACATCCTTGGGCCCCTAAGAATTATACTAAATCTACTCTGCTGTGCTCTATAAAAGTAACAAGAAAACCTGGATGACAGCACATTTGTTTACAGAATGGCTTACTGAATATTTTAAGCCCGCTATTGAGACCTGCTGCTCAGAATAAAAGACTCCTTTCAAAATATTACTATCTGCTGGATTGAGCTGGTTGCCTCCTGCTGTTATGGAGAGGACTCTGTTCATCCCAGCTTTTAGATCTCTTTACATCTGGAAATTGTATTTAGATATTTAAATCTTAGCCTTTATTTTTTTTTTACAGTCCACTTCTTCAATTTTTGCCCCCTCTTTCTCAGTAATATGAGTGTGGATCCAGCATGTCCCCAAAGCCTGCCTTTGAGGCATCTGATTCTAGGGACTCTTCACCAATGCCTATGATTTATGGGCCTGAAGAAAATTATCCATCCTTGCAAATGTCTTCTCCTGAGATGCCCGACACAGAGACTGCCTCTCCTCTTCCTTCCTCCATGATCTGCTGATTCAGGAAAACCCCGATTCTTCCACCACTCCTAAAGTAAAACTGCCCACTTCTGTAGAGAAGAGAGCAGTGAAAAAGGAAGATGAGGTCCAGGTCAAGAAACAGAAGACCAGAACCGCGTTCACTACAACCCAGCTGTGTATACTCAACGATAGATTTCAGAGACAGAAACACCTCAGTATCCAGCAGATGCAAGAACTTTACAACATCCTGAACCTCAGCTACAAACCAGGTTAAGACCTGGTTCCAGAACCAGAGAATGAAACCTAAGAGGTGGCAGAAAAACAACTGGTCAAAGAATAGCAACAATATGACTCAGGTTCAGGCCTCAGCATCTACAGAATACCCAGGCCTCTACTCTTACTGTCACCAGGTGTGCTTGATGAACACATCTGGAAACCTTCCAGGGTGGGGCAACCAGAACTGGAGCAACCCGACCTGAAACAATGGAACCTGGAACAGTCAGTCTTGGGTCCCTGGGACAGTCAGACCCGGTGCACTCAAGCCTGGAACAATGAGTCCTGGAACAACCCCTTCCATAACTGTGGGGAGGAACCTCTGTTATCCTGCCTGCAGGTCCAGCAAAATTTTCTTGCCAGTGATTTGGAAGTTACTTTGGAAACTGCTGGAGAAAGCCATAATGTAATACAACAAACCACTAACTATTTTAGTTCCCCACAAACCATGGATTCATTCCTAAATTACTCAATGAGCATGCAGCCTGAAGATGTGTGAAGCTGGGTATATTACTCAATTTCAGTCTGGGCAGTGGCTGGATCCTTTCCTCCCTTGTAGGATTTTTCTTGTTTTAGAGCTAAGTATTCTGCCTCTATGTTCTGGTTCTCAGCATGCATATTGCATTGAATTGGGGGACGGTGGGGTATGATTAGAGTCTAATCAAAGATGTTCCAATAACCTTGGTTGCTAAGGCCAGCATGATAGAAGATGTCTCTGGCTATAGATGAGTGGATATAACACGAGTTTGGATAGCTTTAGGATTTAGAATCTAACCACAAGAATAGAAAGTAAAAAGTACAAAGATGTATGAAGGATTATTCCCACTTTCTTGGGCTGGGAGCCTGTACTTATTAAAAACCTCAATTGTTCAGGTGAAGTGTTGAGCTAGAATGCACTTCATTGATTTTCTCTGCCCCCTTTGGCTCTGTGTTTTACTACAACCCCTAATTTGTTCATTAATATTTATAGAAAGATGTGTTGTATTTGACTGCATCATGATATCAGTACCAGTTTGCCTGGTTTAAGTACAAATAAATAAAATCCATTTTGGCTTTAAAAAATATATTATTATCAGTGACAATGTATGTGGTCACCCAAGAGCTCTGATGAGATATACAAGAAGATGAATGCTGTTTCCATGCCTGCTGACACAATATCTATTCTGCAGCCTGTGAATCAAGGATTTATTTCAACTTTCAAGTCTTATTATTTAAGAAATACATTTTGTGAGGCTCTAGCTGGCATAGATAGTGATTCCTCTGACGAATCTGGGCAAAGTAAACTGAAAACCTTCTGGAAAGAACTCACCATTCTAGATACCACTAAGAACATTTGTTATTCATAGGAGGAGGTCAAAATATTGACATTAACAGGCATTTGGAAAAAGTGGATTCCAACCCACGTGGATGACTTTGAGGCATTCAATGGAGGAAGTTACTGCAGATGTGGTGGAAATAGCGGGAGAACTAGAATTAGAAGTGGAGCCTTAAGATGTGACTATTGCTGCAATCTCATGGTAAAACTTGAGTGGATGAAGAGTTGCTTATTATGGATGAGCAAAGAGAGTGGTTCCTTGAGACGGAATCTACTCCTGGTGAAGATGCTGTGGACGTTGTTGAAATGGCAACAATGGACTTACGATATTCCATAAACTTAGATGAAAAAGCAGCAACAGGGTCTGAGAGAATTGACTCCAATTTTGAAAGAAGTTCTGCTGTGGGTAAAATGCTAAGAAACAGCGTCGCATGCTACAGAGAAATCTTTTCTGAAGTATTCGTGGAAGTCAATGGATTGCAGCAAACTTCATTGTTGTCTCATTTTTAAAAGTTCCCACAGACCAGTCTTTAGCGACCACCACCCTGATTTAGGCAAGGCCTTCCACTAGCAAAAAGATTACAACTCACTGAAGGTTCAGATGTTCGTTTTCATTTTTTAGCAACAAAGTATTTTAAATTAAGGGAAGTACACTGCTGTTGTTTTTTTGCACATAATACTATTGCACACTTAATAGACTACAGTATAGTATAACCATAATTTGTATGTACTGGGAAACCAAAATATTTATTTGACTCTCTTTATCATGATATTCCTGTTATTGCTGTGGTCTGGAACCGAACCTGCAGTATCTGCTAAGTGTGCCTGTACAAGACATTTCTATAGAATTCAGATATCTTTGCCTAGTATGCACCGTTTTCTGCACCTTCTTGCCACTTTTTCTTAGGTATGTGTCCTTGAGAGGGTTATTTAATCTCTCTAAGCCTGTTTCATTGTCTGTAATATGATGATGATGCAATATAATTAATAGGTTTATTGCAAAGTTTCATGACTAAAATCTCCAGATGTGTTTAGTGCTGTGTGTGGCACAATGAACAACATCCTCATCTTACTTTATGAATATTAGAGTATAGTATAACAAGTGTTGGTTCAGTCGATGAGTGACTTCATAAATAATCCATGCACTGATTTTATGACCATATAATCCCTTAGAATCTGATAATGAAAGCCAAAGAGTATTATATAAAAAGCTTTCTCATCATCAGTTTCTAATTATGAGAATCTTCACAGATGTTATTTCTTCAACCACTTGACTACATCCACGATTCCTAGAACTCTCTGTCACAAGCTGGCCAATTATAGGTGAGAGTTTTGTTATTTCCTGTGTTTCTGCTACTTGGTCATTTGTGTAGACAGGTGTTAGTGGAGAAGTAGATGACAATGATGCTTTGCATCTGTGGATTTTATTGGTTTTTGAAATTTTTTCTTTATTCTGTCTAATCAAATTTCACATTTTCCTTGCAAGAGAACCTGAACCAAGTGGGATACGAATTGCAAAGTAGAAACTATTTATTCCTCAGTATGTCTTGCCAAGCACCTAGGCATTTGCTATATATTAGGAAAGATATCAAAATAGATAACCCACCTGGTTTGGAGCTTCCAGTTTGGCTGAAGGACTAGATGCAGAACAGAGAGGCATTTTTAGAAAACCAT
>RJWJ010045879.1:0-11473 GCA_004363605.1 Indri indri | reverse complement strand
GGTCCAAGCCACATACATAACATGAGCTGGCTAGAGCAGGGGGAAATGTTGTCACAGATAAAGCATTACAATGGGCATTCAAGTGGGAATTAGTTATTCGGGGACTGTTTGTCTGCTGCTGTTTGTTATTTTGCCAGCAAATGTCCTTCTCAAACCTTCTACCTTCTCTCAACCTCAGTATTTCTTTGTCAGTAGAATAGAGACATTGACCTTTCCATCACGTCGTGCACCTCTGGAGGGCCGGGAAAGGAAGCTTCTTCCTGAAACGTCTTTAGAACAGCACAGCTTTCCTTTCTTTCAGCCATAGCCATGCTAGGCACGTCAGTCTTCCTGACAGCTTGGTTCAGAGAATGAACATAACCACGTGTCTTCCCTCTGCGTCATGGGTGCAGCGCACACAGGGAACAGCTTCCTGAGGGGACAACACCTTCAGTGTCCCACCCACCCACCGTGATGAAACCCTGACTCAGTGAAGCCTTCAGTGTTTATTGTACGTTATTTCCATTCTCTTTTTTTTTTTAAGGCAATAAGGAGTAGGGGTTGTGGCAGACTGAAGGGTACACTCTGTTTAAAAGAGCCAGCCAAGACTGAATGCCAGTTGATTCTCCCCTCCCAAAACATTTTATTGCGAAAAATGTCAAACACCTGTAATCCTAGCACTCTGGGAGGCCAAGGCAGGAGGATCCCGTGAAGTCAGGAGCTTGAGACCAGCCTGGACAGTATAGTGAGATCCCATCTCTACTAAAAGTAGAAAAAATTAGCCAGGGATGGTGGTGCATGACTGTAGTCCCAGCTACTCAGGAGGCTGAGGCAGGAGGATCGCCTGAGCCCAGGAGTTGGAGGCTGCAGTAAGCTACAATGATGTCACTGCACCCTTGCCTGGGCAACAGAGTGAGACCTGTCTCAAAAAAAAAAAAAGAAAAAAGAAAAAAGAAAACAAAAGAAAAAATGTCAAACAGACATCAAAGTTGAAAGAGTTTTACAGTATATACCTGTACAGCTGCTGCCTACATTCTACCATTAATATTTTAATTCCTTTATCTCACGTCCATCCATCTGTGCATCCCTATATCCATTTTATTTCTTTGATGTGTTTCAAAGTATACTGAAGACGGCAACAGCCTGCCACCTAAATATAGGAGCATGCAGAACATTAACTCAAGACCAATATTTGTTTATAGTTTCTTTCCCCCTTTCGATGTACAATTAATACACAAGGAAATGCACAAGTGAAATGCAAACACAGTGTTCCTGTGTAATCCAATCAATAGCCCATCACTATGGAAAACATCACCATCGTTCCCCCAAATCCTTTCAGTCCCTCTGCAGTTTATCCCTGCCTCTGCCTCCCCCTGCCCGAGGGCACCTTGTTACCTCATTGGGTTTCTCATCGTGGTGCATTTCCTAGCTTTAAAATAGGAAGTGATGCTTCCCATTCCCCAAGCTTTCTGCTTCATGTTCCTGCCAGAAGACATCTCACTGAGACTTTCAAATCGGGCCCCATGGGCTGTACCAACTGAGTGCTCAGTACAACACGAATGTTTTTCACGTGTTCAGCAGCGGAGGTTGAGGAAGATGCTGAGAGCCAAGGCAGGCTCCAGACCACGGGGCCAGGAATGGGAGAAGGGAGGAAGCATGCCATTTGAGGAGTGGAACAAGCTGTGTGCCAGCCCCAGCCACTGTATCTAAACGGGTTCGAAGCAATGCTGTGGGAGGAATCCGGTGCAGGTTTAATATAAGGAAAGGTTTTCTAGAAACATGTCTGCATTGCAGCTCTGTAACACTCACAGCACAGCCCGAGTAAATGCTGTCTGTGGGTTCCGGCCTGAGGCCACGTTGCTGCCCAGTTGCTTGCCCTGGGAGTGCCATACCTAGCGTTTCTGCCTCTCCAGGAATCGCAAACTGGATCCGGCTTCTAGGATTAGGTCCTTCATGCCTGGCTCTCCTTTAGCCTGTATGTTTGAACCTCTTGGATTATCTGTAGGCACGGGCCCAAAGCAGCATTTATTGAAAGAGTGATAATCTTTAAAAATTTGAGGTGTGGCAGGGAACAATTGTCCCAATGATATCCTTAACGAAATAAAAAGTTTGTTGTCTCTGACTCAGTGAAAGCTATTTTGCTCACATACCCTAGACCAGTGGGATTTTAACATCAGGGCTGAAATCATTCACCATCCAAATGAAAGCTTATGTGGTGTTCCTCATCACATGCCATCAGGTGAATGCCAACCAAAGCAACAATGAGACACCACTGCACACCTGTCATAGTGGCCCACATCCAGAACACTGACAACACCAAACGCAGGTGAGGGTGTTGAGCTACAGGACTCTCATTCACTGCTGGTGGGAACGCCAAGTGGTACAGCCATGCAGGGAGACAGTTTGGCAGTTTCTTACAAAACTAAACATGCTCTTGCCACACGACCTCGCAATCACACTGCTTGGTATTTACCCAAAGGAGCTGAAAACTTATGTCCACAAAAAGCCTTGCACATGGATTTTATAGTATATTTATTCATAATTGCCAAATATTGGAAGCAACCAAGATGTCCTTCAGTAGGTGAATGGATAAATACACTGTGGTACATCTAGACAACGAAATATTATTTAGCACTAAGAAGAAATGAGCTATCAAGCCATGAAAAGACATAGAGGAAACTTAATTGCATACGACTAATTAAAAGGAGCTAATCTGAAAAGACTACATACTGTGTGATTCCAACTATAGGACATTCTGGACAGAGCAAAACTATGGGGAAAGTGCAAAGATCAGGGGTTAGTGTGGAAGAGGGCTGAACAGGGGTGCACAGAGGATTTGGGGTTAGTGAAGCTACTCTGTATGATCCTGTGATGGGATGCACATGCCTTCTCCCCTCTGTCCAAACCCAGAGACTGCTCAACACCAAGAGTGAACCCTAATGTCAACTATGAATGCTCGATTGTAACGAATGCCCCATTCTGGTGGGGGACGTGGATAATGGGGAAGTCTGTGCATGTGTGGGGGCCAGGGGCATATGGGAACTCTTTGTACCTTCCTCTCAATTTTGCTGTGAACTTAAAATTTTTCTAAGAGATGAACTTCAGAAAAACGCTTACTTGGAATCTCACTCTAGAAAAACAGTTAAAGGCAGCATTTTATTCATAGAAAGTAATTTTATAGGATCAAACACATAATATTTGTTTAATGTAAATTCAATGAAGAAGAGCGATGGAGTTACTGAAATGTGCATAAATGCTTGAAATCCAGGGTTAAACGTGACGGCTGCATTCTTATCCATCTCAGCATCAAATTTCTTTTTTTTAATTTTGTTCTGCTTGCAGAGTGTTGAGAAAATCCTGACTCACTAAAAGGAATAGTTGTACCTGTGCATTCTGTGCATGTGTGTATGTGTGTTGTATGACCTTACTGTATGTGTTACATGTATTATGGCTCTCACATGTGTTGTATGTGCTATATGCATATGTGTGTATACGTGTGCTGCAGCTGTGCATGTGTGCTGTGCCTATTTAACTGTGTCTTTTGCGAGCTTCCTCAATGAAAGAATCTTGGAAGAGATATGATAGGACATTTGTTTCAATGTGAATGGCTCATAATATCTCTCAAATGCTCATATTTCTCTATTGCTAAGATCTATTTAGAGGGAACTGATAAATGAGTTTCTCAGCCAGTTTAATTTTCATTTTTGAGAAATGCTTTCCAAATGTACATGTTACTATTAAGAAAAATTTAGTATATACATTTACATATCTATTTATATGTACATTTAAATATCAAGTATCTCATTGGCAATCTCAGGCATTCATTCAATCTCTTTTAAAACCCTCAAATGCGTGTTTTCTTCATGTTAGGCAAAATCCATTGAGACTTGACTGCTGACATTTTTTCTGCAGTTATAAACCTAACACTGCCACTGCATATTACCAAATTGCATCTATTCAGATTATTAAAAATAAGACCCAAAGCACGAAAAGTGGTTCTGTGTCTTAGTAGCATTTAGCTAACAGAATTTCTATAACTGCAAAAAAAAAAAAAAAAAAGGCCCTAAAATAAAAACAAAGTTAAACGGCTATCTATTGACAATTGAAACAGTCCTATCTGTGGCATTGCCTTCCAACAATGGGTTTAGGTGGGAAAAAGTAAATTCGAAGCTCCTACTTGGATTATTACATCTATTGTGAAATACACCCATTAAGGTCTGTGCATGAATAAAATTGAAAGTAGAATAAAAGTAGCAAACGTTGGCATTTCTTAATAGCTAGTGTTTGTCTAAGCAACCCAAAATGACCTCACTACATGCTGGCTACAGCTTTTATGCAAACCTATATTCCAACAGTTTTTACTGCCATTGGTTTTGGACCATCCATTAAAGGTCACATCATTTTTGACAACTTATCTGGGGCATGTTCCAGTGGGTCTAAGCTCTTGAAAATGATTTAAAATCTCATGAGAGACTCCGAATCATCATCATCGCCCAGTTAGGCTGCTCCAGAATTTCTAACCCTACTGAAATTAAAAGATAAAAAGTACGAGAGGTTTTGCCCAGGGGAGGGGGCATTCTAAACCACTGAGTTTTGAGATAATTTCTTATGCAGCAATAGATGACTGACGCAACCATCTTCTTTCACCCATGGTGTCTGGAAGCTCCGAGGGACCAAGGGCAGAGGTCCAGGTGACCAAGGAGAGCCTCAGCAAAGGGCACCCTGGCTCTGATTAATGGACTTTGTTCTCCTGGATCCCTCAGGTACAAAGAACTTAATTCTGTGTCTCCGAGCCCTACAACCCTGGAAATGGCAACGCCTCCATGAATCACACACCCCTTTGTGCTCCCGTAGCCGTAATAACTGAGAACGCAGCCTCGGATCTGTCAGCAGATGCTTCAGTCGGCTCAGCGGCCCCCTGGGGAGGGTGTTAATGAGAAACAGGACACCAATATCCACAAAAAAGAAAAGGAGTGCTGCGAATGTTACGCTAAGCCCTGTTGTCAAATTAATAGGGTTTGTAATTAAAGGACCTAGTCAGCGGGAAAAAAAAGAAAAAAAAAGGCGGTGTTTCGCCTATATCAAAAAGCGTCACGTGAGTGTTCAGCAACAGGACGCCAAAGACTGACGGAAGGTGCAGTCCAAGAAAGATGGGCACCACTCAGACTTGCAAATCTCCATCCAGGGACAGCCGCCCTCCACATTCAACACTGTCCGAGCTCAAACTCCAACCCTGCCCATGAAAGCAATTCAGCATCACAGTTTCACTAACCATCGAAGCAGCCTCCCTGCTCTCCTGGGGGTGAACTTTGCATGCATCCGCCCAAACAAATATTTAGGAAGAAGCATCGAACGTTTATGAGACCGTATTAGTTTCCTGTTGCAGCCGTGACAAATTACCACAAAACAGCATATAGTTTTTAATCTTACAGTTCCAGAGGTTGTAAGTCCTGAGAGGGTGTCACCAGACTACAATCAAGGGGTTAGCAGGGCTGCGTCCCTTTTTGGAAGCCCTAGGCGAGAAGTCATTGATCGCCTTTTCGGGATTGTAGAGATGGCCTTGGCTCATGCCTCCCTTCTGTTTTGTGCCAAAAATGCCCGCTTGAGTCTTTTTCACCTGCACCTGTTTGGTTCTCTGTTCCAAGTCCACCTTTGCCATTTATAAGAACCCTCATGATTACCTTGGGTCCACCTGGATACTCCAGAACAATCGCTTTATATTAAGCTCGGCTGACTGGCAACCTTAATTCCATCTGCACAGCAAGGTCAGCATTGCATGTTAGAACCATCGTTCTGACTGTGGTGTAGAGAACAGACCATAGTCACAGGTTCTGGTAATCAGGGTATGGACATCTTCGGGCTGCCATTATTCTGCTACTTTTCCAAGAGATACAACAGTGGCTAGAAGATTTATCCTGCCACCTTGGGTCTCTAGGTCCAAAGGGGAAAAAAGATACGCAACCAAATGTTTCAACCATACAGTCCTAGAAGAACACAGAAGAGAAAATGTGTTGGGGTCATGGGCTGGAAAAGTCTCCTTAAGGAGGGAGCATTGCAGCTAAATTTCAAAGGACAAGTAGACTCCTACCAAATTGTATCAGGATTCTCCAGAGAAACAGAACCTCAGAATATATATACATCGGAGTCCAAGGCCCAGAACAAGGAACTGGGATGCCAAGGGCAGGAGAAAATGGATGTCCCAGCTCAAGGAGAGAGAGTGAATCCATCTTTCGTCTGCCTTTTTTGTTCTATTTGGGATACTCACAATGGATTGGATGACTTTTGCCCGCATTGCAGAAGGGGGACCTTCTTTACTCGGTCTACTGATTCAGATGCTACCTCTTCCAGAAACACCCTCACAGACATGCCCAGAGATAATGTTCTGCCAGCTTTCTGGGCATCCCTGAGTCTAGTCAAGTTGACACATAGAATTAACCACCACACAACTGAAGATGGAGGGGAAGGCACTGAGCTCCCAGTAAAGGTACATGGAATATCAGATCTACTAGGAGGTTACTCAGAGTCCTCACATCAAAACGAGTAGGGATGTTGAGAGGCATGAAGCTGGGGCACCACATGGTCAGAGTTACATGTTAGAACCATCGCTCTGACTGTGGCATAGGGAACAGACCATGGGAGCAAGAAGATCTGTGCCTTGACTTCAATAACCAGCCCTTTTTTGTTGTTTTTGTTTTTGTTTTGATTGCAAACAACCATCCTTGCATTCCATTACAAAAACTGCATGTTTGCTATCCCTTACTGCATGCTTTAATTCACAAATCTTTGCTCCAAGTCCTCACAAGGGCTGGAATAACATCCTGCAATCCCCGTCTCTTGGTACCTGGTAAAACCATCCCGATCCAACTACTTAGACTTGCCTAAGTTCCCTTTTAGAGCATCCCAGCACAAAGGATTGTGTTCTCTTAACCCAGCTAGGAGTCCTGTCTTGTCCTGACACTCACTGATTTCTTGGAAGGATAAAGAGAAGCTTTTTAACACTACAAGAAACCACCCTATTAAATAGCAATGGTCCCTCCCTAGAAATATTCAAACCATTAATAATAATATGAAAACCTTATATAAATGCTATACAAGGAAGGGTTGCATTGTGAGGAAGTTTTGCTTGGGTGTCTTTTAAGATGGTGCCATCCAAAGTGTGGTCTGGGGATGGCTGCTATTCCCAAACTCTTGCCAGTCTGCAACTGAGTTAAGCATTTTGAAATTTGCATAGCACTTTAATAAGCATATAGCTGTTGAATCTAACAATGAAAGCATGAACTTGCATATCTAGGTCTCTTTATTTCAGCTTTCTCATAATTTGTTTTTAGTTACACAACTGCTGGTACGGGAAACATTGGAAATTTTTTTGAAAAGCGTCACTCTTGTGTCTTTTTCCAACTCTCTGACACTGTGATTCAGGTAGACTCAGGTGTATGCCTGTGAGACTCTTTTAATTTACTCATCCGCCAAAGCCTACCCAACCTTCCATTGCAACTGTAATCACTCTTTGATCTTAGCTTTCGTATCTTAAACTATGCTCTTAAAGTTCAGATTCAAAAAAGGCATGTCCTCAAAATTCTAACTTGTATTACCAAAAAAAAAAAAATTACTACTTATTGAATGTCAACATTGCTCCAAGAATTGCTGAGTACTTTATATGCATTATTTTTTACCCTTATGATAGCCATTGGGGAAGCAAATCACCTTATAGACAAGGGAAGAGTCCAAAGAGAGCAAGTACCTCAAGTGGTTTGGGGAGCAGGCCATGTTCTTCCCATTCTGCCACACTTAATTTATACCAAGGGATTATGTCTAGTTTCACCAAATAATTATAATTTAATCATTTCCTAGTTCAGGATCATAATACACCTAAGGTCCAGTCATGCTGACCTAAAACTATAAAAAATGCTGTACAGGAAGCCACTTTTCATAAAGCCCTTTAAAGATCTGAATTCTAAGTAGCTAATTGCAAAGGTTCTTTGCTAAACAGTAAAATTAATGATTTCCAAGGCATCATTTAAATAGGATATAAATTTTGATAAAAGCTCAATGTCCCTTGCAGAAATCATGAAAACGTCACTATAAACCTTCACTTTCTCAAAGGCAGGTTGTCAAGAATTGACATTTGATGATGCAAATCTATGTTTTAGACCAAGAAATTATAGTGGAAAGATTTGAAACAAAAATGATCTTAGAGCTGTGCACTGCCACCCCCCACAAAAAAAAAGGAATTTAAAAAAATCCAATATCTTTCCTACATTCAATCTCTTTTAGAAGAATTACCATACCACCTAAAATTTAAATACAGTGTGGACAAAGAGAAGATAAGAATTCTTGTCTCCCATTAAAAATCTGTTCTGCTATAATCACAATCTTACTTCTAAGTGACACAAAAAGATCCTTGTCTTTACATATTATCATCCTTAAATTCATAGTTAACACCTGCATATGACAAAACTCTTCACGCACATGATCTCATTTATTTCTCACAATATCCAGCATTTCACATATTGAAGAAAACAAGTATATCAGTTAGCTATTGCTGTGTAACAAACTAGTCCAAAACTTGGTGGCTTAAAACAACAGCCTTTTATTATTTCTCACATATCTGTGAATCAGCTAAGAAGTGTTTCTAATGTAGGATGAGCTCATTTGATCGTGGGTGGGCTTGATTTGTGGCTGGCTAGTGGACCAGCTAGGGGGCTGGCTAGTTTAGGGCTTGTTCTCATGGCAGTGATTGGGGTTAAAGGAAAGAAGCAGAGGACAGAAGTATTTTTTCCAACCTGTGCCCATATCACATTGGCCAAAACAAGTCAGAAGGCGAAGTCCAGAGTTGACAGTAAGACGGACCCCAAAGTAACTGAGTCCCGAGTCGGTTTCAGGATCAGGTCTGAATGCAGTACATGTCCTTTCTACCATGCCACACCTGACTTACAACAAGGGATCCTGTGCATCATCACCAAATAATTACAATTAACCCTAACCTTCTTCAGAGTCATGAGAAAGCTAATGTCCAGTCATGCTAACCGAATTTATAAACACGCACTACAGGAGGCAGAGTGACACTTTTCACAGTCCTTCAGGATCTGAAGATCTTTATGAGGATTCAGTCTTTAAGATCTGAATTGTAAGTAGCTAATTGCAAAGGGTGTGGGTATAGGGAGGTCATTCAAGGGGGCAGTTTATGCAGCAAGTCTACTACAGCGAGGTTCAAATAATTTAACAAGTTGTCCGTGGTCAGGTGACTGGCAATTTGGAAACAAGTCTGTGGGACTCCAACATCTGCTTTTTTGTTTTCTGGAAAGCCCTCTTGCCTCTGTTGTACGCTACTAATGTTATGGACTTTATCTGGCCTACTTGTTGGAACATTTATACTTGAATGTTATACATGCAGAGGATGTGAAAATTGGAGCTTTGGCTGGGGCACCAGGATGTAACAGACGCCTCATACCAACAGGAGGTGAGAGACAGAAACTTGAAATCTAGACAGGAAGTAGTCCCTAGCTCTCAGACCCCTGCTCCAGCTCAGGGATGTAAAACTGGATCATGGCATGGAAGGTTCAGGAGTTGTTCCCATTTCCTTTAGCTGGGACGTGTGTGGGGTAGGCACCTGCACGTAGAGAGTGTGAGTTCTGTTGGTAGGTAGGGGTGAGGTGTGCAGGCAGCAGGGCAGGCGGTTAGACATGCAGGTGGCAGAGCAGGAGATACGGGGATGTAGTCAAGGGCCGAGGGTTGGGACCAACAGAAACAGAGAAAAGAAGCCACAACAGCAAGAACTTGAGGTTAGGGACTTTTGTGACCAGGAGCTGGTGCAGAAGCTGGGAGCTCATGACCAAAGGTCACCTTTCCCTCATTAACATAGTAAAACTCACGCCCGCTAGTGCCAGGACAGTTCCAAAGCCAGCCATGCAAGGGCAGAAGAGGGGAGGGTACGTGATGGCAGGAATCTCCACCCATTTCATGAGAAGACATGAATATTCCACCCCCAGCTTAGTGTATTATTCAGGATTAGCATAAAGGACAGACCCAAAGCCTGACATTGTTCCTTATTGGAGCAGTCTGCTCCCTACTGTCCTTGAGAGTGTACTATACTTTCCATACTCTGTCTTTAAACTCAAGGTCGTCTCCACTCACCGGGACAGGCCTGTTTCTCTCTGGAATGTACCGTCGCTTTGCAATTAAAGCTGCTTGTGTGGCAGTGCTTCGTGTCTGTCCTCACTCTGTCACACCAGCCCTGCTTGCGATTCTTCCAAGCAAGGAGCCAAGAACCAGGACAGCTCTCCCCAGCCACACCTGACACTGTTGGGAGCCTTCTGAGAGCCCGACGCTGCTTCCTGAAGGTGAGACGAACTAACAACTGTCCCAGGTGCCGAGAAGAGAAAGAGGATCATGGTAGGCAGTCTCTCAGGGTCCCCAGCATTTACCACCCACCAATTTGTTCTTTGGTTTGAATGACCTGTAATGGATGGGCGTGATTTAATGAATATCTTCCAATAGGTTGATTTTTGGTTTTTTGATTCAGCTTGGGGCATCTCAGGAAAGCTTTAAGTTATGCAAATCTCGCATGAGACACAAAGTACAAAGACATCTGCATGAACACACTGGGTTCTTCATGCTTGAGTGGTAGAACACTGGGCAAGAGACCCAAGCTTTCTATTTCTTCTTCTGTAACCTAGACAATGACTGAGTTAGAGGCTTCCATGAAATAATGGATGAGCATCTCTTAGAAAGAGTCCATAGCACAGGAAAAAAAAAAGTCATTCGCTGGCTTTATGACTACATCATGCCATATGGTACCAAAGACTCCCAAACCATTCCCATCCCAAACATATAAGAGAGTCTATTTCTAACATCACCAATCAAAGTAGAAAACTGTTGAGGTTTTGGGGGGCTTTTGATTCACCTTTCTTAAAATACATGTGAGTTTCTCTAGATTTCTGCTTTGGATCAAGATTGTGTGTACCTTCTGCAGGCACACTCAGTGTGGTTCTAGAAGAAGCAAGACACCAGTAAAAAAACAGATGACGGTTGGAATTCTAAAAGAAGAGACTTGGAAAGCCCCCAGCTGCATCAAACCATGCACAATTCGAAGTTACAGGGCTGTGCACGTTTCCACAAACATTTTCTATACACGCCGTGGTCATCACACTCTGCTCGGAGTTCCTGGACAGAAAAAATGTAACATATGCTGGTGGTTCAGGAAGTTAATATCCAGTTGGCAAAGACCCTTTGCTACGGCTGCATTCATTTCAAAAACAGGATTGATAAGATGCAAGGTTGGAGACAGGGGTGGTACTTGTTACAGACGATGTCCTGGGGTAAAGAATTACCAGTTTTAAACTGAAAATTGAAATTCTGGCCAACACCAATTTGTCACAGATCCTAAAGAAATCCACAGAATCAGAGTATTTAATTAATCTAAGTGATAAATTACCTGTGAATCTCAACCACACAGGCATCAGCACCTATGAGCAGAAGGTTCACATGAGAAAGA
>RJWJ010045878.1:0-11529 GCA_004363605.1 Indri indri | reverse complement strand
TAGATGTTTAGGTTATGTATGTTGCCTTTGCCCCCTCTGCCCCCACTCCCCCTCCAAGTCTGAGATTCAAGCATGTCCATCGCCCGGATGGTGCGCATCTCACTCTTTGTGTATGCATATACCCGTCCCCTTCTCCCCTCCCCCCCCGCCAGACATCCAATAAATGTTATTCTTATATGTGCACTTATGTGTTGATCAGTTAATACCAATTTGATGGTGAGTACACATGGTGCTTGTTTTTCCATTCTTGTGCTACTTCACTTAGTAGAATGGGCTCCAGCTCTATCCACTGATAATAAAAGAGGTGCTAGATCACCATTGTTTTTTGTGGCTGAGTAGAACTCTATGGTATACATATACCACATTTTATTAATACACTCTTATATTGATGGACACTTGGGTTGTTTCTACATCTTTGCAATTGTGAATTGTGCTGCTATAAACATTCGAGTGTGGATGTCTTTTTTATAGAGTATCTTTTGTTCTTTTGGGTAGATGCCCAGTAATGGGATTGCTGGATCAAATGGTAATTCTACTTGTAACTCTCTGAGGTATCTCCATGTTACTTTCCACAGAGGTTGTACTAGTTTGCAGTCCCATCAGTAGTGTATGAGTGTTCCTATCTCTCCGCATCCATGCCAACAGTTATTGTTCTGGGACTTTTTGATAAAGGCCAGTCTCACTGGAGATAAGTGATATCTCATTGTGGTTTTGATTTGCATTTCCCTGATTAGAGATGTTGAGCATTTTTTCATATGTTTTTTGGCCATTATTCTGTCTTCTTTTGAAAAGTTTCTGTTCATGTCCTTTGCCCACTTTTTGATAGGGTTGTTTGATTTTTTCTTGCTGATTTTCCTGAGTTCTAAATAGATTCTAGTTATCAGCCATTTATCAGATGTGTAACATGTAAATATTTTCTCCCATTCTGTAGGTTGTCTGTTTGTTCTCATGATGGTTTCCTTGGTTGTGCAGAAGCTTTTTAATTTGATCAGGTCCCATTTATTGATTTTTGTTGTTGCTGCGATTGCCTTTGGGGTCTTCTTCATAAATTCTTTGCCTAAGCCAATGTTTATAAGAGTTTTTCCCATATTTTCTTCTAGAATCCTTATAGCTTCATGCCTTAGGTTTAAGTCTGTTATCCACCATGAGTTGATTTTTGTGAGAGGTGGAAGTTGAGGGTCCTGTTTCAGTCTTCTACATGTGGCTATCCAGTTTTCCCAGCACCATTTACTGAATAAGGATTCTTTTCCCCAAGGTAATTTTTTGTCTGCTTTGTCAAAGATTAGATGGCTATAGGAGAATGGTTTTATATCTGGGTTCTCAGTTCTGTTCCATTGGTCTTATGTCTCTGTTCTTTTGCCAGTACCATGCTGCTGTAGTTACTATAGCCTAGCAGTATAGCTTGAAGTCTGGTAAATTGATGCTTACCAATTTGTTCTTTTTGCTTAAGATTGCTTTTGCTATATGGAGTCTTTTCTGGTTCCATACAAAATGTAGAATTATTTTTTTCTAGATATGTGAAAAATGATGTTGGTATTTTAATATGGATTGCATTGAATCTGTAGATCACTTTGGGTGGTATAGACATTTTAACAATGTTGATTCTACCAACCCATGAGCATGTTATGGTTTGCCATGGATAGGGAAGGAGAAGGGGAGAATGAAGCAATATGGCGCCTGCCAATCAGCTCGGGTCTGCTGCTGGAGGTGCCCCAAAGGAGCGGACAGCCTGGTGCCCTGTTCACCAGAGGCTCACTGCTCACTGGTGGCAGCCATCTCTGGGCTGGTATTAGCAGGTCTCTCCAACCGCTCAAGGAGCCCACCAGCAGTCCGAGATGCAAGGGAGGGGAAATTTAACTGCTCCACCTACGCTTGTCACTGTTCTCTAAGCCTCTCCAGGGCCTTTCTCCTGCCAGTTCTCCTCTGCAACTTCTTCCCATGAAGTCTCCTGTAGTTTCAGGCACCCTTCCTTCCAACCCTCATCCGATCTATGTTTGTCTGCCTGATTATTTTTTTTCACTTTCTTCTAAAATTTGTCTTTCTTGCAGAGACACTCTGGCTGGTGGTTTTTCTTGTCCACCATCTTGCCTTTTAACATGAATTTAATGAATACATTGCAAATATTCATGTACACAGTTTGAAGTTTTGGCCCATGTCTGCATGAGTATGTACCATGGAGCAATAGTCATCCAGGTTCTTAAGAAAAACAGTATATTATTTTCCCAAGAATAAGAAATAAATGTAAATTATTAAAAATGTAAAACATTTAATAATGCCAATATTTATTTATTATCTTTTTATTGGTAATTCTTTAAATAAAGAGTGTAAATGGTGGTAGTTATATAGCAAGAATGATAATGACCACTGAAAATTTTGTCCTGCCCAGTGGGATTTGAGGGTGTTTGAAAGAAATGAAAGCAAATGTACATTATAATGCCATGCATCTGTAGGTAGGAACTCAGCAGAATAATCTTTATCCACCTGCCACAGTACGTAAGACTATATGTACAGGAGATGAATATAGTGTATATGATTTGAATTTAAAATGCTTGCTGACTATTTATAAAATTTTTAAAACCTTTTTCCTATTCAAGAAAAAGTGGGGATCACATAAATTAACAATAATCAGAACCATTATTACTTAAGCCTTTTAGCCTTGTAAGACTTTTAGCCTCTTACTCTATTTTTCCACCAAAAAAATACATACATTGTCAAAGTCGCTCTTCTTAAAAATGTTTTGGTCATTTTTTCAATTTATTTTTGTCAGCTGTATCAAATTCTGATCTTATAGTCGAATTCCTATTGCTATTAATGTACATGCTTTTGTGGTTTTGTGGTCAAATTTCCTTTGTTCTGCTATATCATAAAATAACTTTTATTTAGCATTTAATCACACTTTGTTAGAACTATTTATCTTGGCCATTTTTTCTTGTGAACTATTGACTTCTTGAGGGCAGGAACAGTGTCTAAAATGGCATCTATGTTAACAGGAATGCAAGTATTTCTTGAATAAATGAAGTAATAAAATACTTTTTAAATTTCCCGCTTGATTATATATAATAAGCATAGTTAATACTTATCGAGTGGCTAGAATGGGTCAGACACCTTCAATAACTTATTCAGTCCTCACAACAACACTGTGAGGTACCATTACTACAAATACACAAATAAAAAAGTGAAACACACAGACATTAAGAAATGTTCTCAAACCAAACAAATAGAAAGTAGAGCCAAGAACTGAAGCCACACAGCCTTACCCCATTGGATACTGCTTAATTACTGCCCTGGGCTAATATGTTAGGATACCTATCTCACATAGGCCTTATCTACACAGATAAGGCAAAATGGTGAGTGGAGGTAACTCTCTGAATCGTTTCCTTAAAACCCTTCATCTTGGGGAAAAGGGACTTTTAAAGCCCCTTGATATGTGATGTTTAAATGACCACACTGGAGCCATTTAAAGTCTGCAAAATAGCAATAGGTAGATTGTCCTTAAATTCTGCAAAAGCAATGGCTGGAGAAAGAAATTGTCCCTAAGAATATTTTTTAATTAAGAAATATAATCCCTGAAATCAAAGTCCTACAAATAGTACCACTACGTAATTAATTTATCATACTATTGTGTTGCTTAGCACAAAATTCCAAAGAAAACTATTAGTTTTTATAATCTATAGATACCTTACTTTAAAAAATCATCAGAGAAATAAAAGATTTTTGATGCAATGTCATTATAAAAATGATTCAAATTCCTAGAAATAGTCCAATTGCAAAAATAAGGAATGACTTGTTTCGTCACAGCAAGAGTACTCTATTTCAAAAATTTCTCAATCATTGATGAAATTTAGGAATTCTCCAAATAAAGTTTGTAATAATTGCAATGCTTCTACTCACTGGTAAGTGTAAGAATATGTTTGTAGAAATAAGTTCCTTTTTATGACTTAACTTTTATCTTTTTAAGATTAAAATTCAGTCTTAATGTACAGCAGGTTTTTTGGTGTTTTTACTCACGTAACCCACAGCAATTTGTAAGGTATCATCTATAGAACATGTTACAATTATGAAAGCAACTCTACGTAGGTTTTAGAGACATGTATTCCTTTAGTATGAGACCTTAATATTCGTGCCCTGAGGATTATTAGGTCTCTTTCAATAAGAAATGCAGCATCTTTTCATTTCCTTAGGCCTTTTCTTATTTCATTACTTTCTTTCAGGCATATGATAAACTTTATATGAGTATTGTTCTGGTATAGCCATTGTCCTATTGTCTCTTTGATACTATGGCCTATACTGGCAGCTCCACATTTCTCAAACATTTACTGATTTTAAGATATCCTTTACCAAAACTCTTTATAAACTTTGTGATACTGCACTCACCTAAAAAATAAAATGTTTCCATCAGTGTGGTGTTTTACTAGACAGAGTGTAGATGCAGTTCATACCTTTCCAGAACTTAGTGATAGCCATCTAGTTAAAAATGTATTTGTATTTTCCCCATTTGAAAAATTGTATAACACAATTAACTACATATTTATACCTAGGATTTCTTTAATAAGCAAGGATAATAGGTGTTTATGTATTTTAATAGCATTCCCATTGGTAAGAGGGAAAAGAATAGTCATAATATCAAATTTGGAAAGATATGTAGAAAAATGAGCATTGAGCGGGAATGAGGAGGAAAAATAATTTTAGTTTTTCTAATCTAAATGCTAAGAAGTTCCTGTGTAGTGAACTGAATATTTATGTATCCTGAATATTTATATTAAATGTCTCTGTGAGAAATGAAAATACTAGATGCTTTGGAGAAATAAGAAAACTCCTTTCCTAGACTCTGGGAATCACTGTTCCAGAGGCTGAATTCTGAACTCAAATAACTAAAATATCAGAATTCAGCAAGTGAAACTGATAACCACTGTTTACTTAAACCTTGAGATCTGACCACTGTACATAGGTCAGAAGCATGAAAAAGCTGCAAAAACATTAGAGGTTTCAGAGGAAAGGAGTATGCCATATTGCTCAGAAAGAATTCAAGATAGTAAGCATGTGATATGTGCTCACCTTGAAGAGCTAGGATTAGTAAAGTGTATCACAGAGGGGAGAAAATGCAAAAGCAAATAGAAAGTAAAGAAAAAGACATGTTTAGAGAGAGAGAAATTTGTTAAATTTAACTAACAGTGCCAAATGCATGAAGGAGTTATTTACTGCAAAATATGGATAGCATTCACTTTACAGGTAGATAACGGAAACTTTAAATGCTTTAATAAATTAGAAGTTTTTAAGCAAATTTGTAATGCATTTGGCAAGTAGCTGGAGAGTCATATCTGGCATTTAGACCTACAGATAGTGATTTGGACATTATTTACACAAAAATGATAGATAGATATACACAGAGAATATATATAAAGAGTCAGGAGTTTGAGAGAACATACATAAAGAAGAAACTATTGAAAAAGAGAGGAGGGCTGGGAACAGATTCATGGTTTTTCTATTTTTTTTTTATTTTTTATTTCAGCATATTACGGGGGTACAAATGTTTAGGTTTACCTCTTTTACTTGGTTTATCTATTTTTCTTTACATGGTTCACCTATTTTAAAAGAAAGAATATAAAAGGATACAAAAAAGAAGGCAAAAATAATTATCAGAGAGATCGAAGAATATGATACTGGAAAGCCCCAAAGTATGGAGAGGGGCAAGTTGGATACAAAAAAAAAAAAAAAAAAAAAAATCTGAGGATTGTTAATGTGACTTAAAATTCCCCCAAAAGGTTAAATTTGAAGTAAGAATGAGATTTGATAGTTTATGATATCTGAGAGTTACTTACTCAGAAAGGTATGTTTGATTATATGAGCTTAAGATGCTATGTTCTAGGGAAGAATTAGGCTCAATATTTCTTCTTCTCTAAGAAGAAGATCGCTGTACTACCCTAAAAGAGAAGAAATTTTCCACTCAAGAAGAAAAACAAATAGAAATAACTGAGTTGCTAATGAACTGGAATTAAAAGTGCATTTTAAAATTTAAAAAAAAGAAAATTTAATATTAGACCAATAGAAATTTCTTTTATTTGAAGGTAATGTGTGGGGGAAAGGAAATGCGGGAGAAGCAATCACATTTGTTAAACAATAGTAAAATGTAAATCTTCGATTTGAGATTTTTTTTGTTATTGTTGACACATTGGGTGGTCAATAAATACTTCGCAATTTAAAAAAAAAATCATCCAGAAAGGTCATTAGTCACTTTCAAGAAAGCAGTCTCAAGAGTGATAAGAAAAGAAAGGCAATCGTGTCGAAAAGAGAAATCTACAAATGGAAAGTAGTTTCCCTGGTATTTTGATAGTTAAAAAAAAAGAGAAAGTATTAATAATAGAAGAAATAGAAGTATTTTTAGGCTAGAAGATTCCTTAAACTCTTTGTAGACAAATGGAGATGGTCCCATGGAGAGAGACTGATGATGCAAGGCAAGGTAACAATTTATAAGAAGAAGAGGAGTATGACAGGAGCACAGGGAGATAGTCTTGCTCATAATGGAGAAGGAAGACCTTTCCTTCTGAGAAAGAATATGAATCAGAAATCATAGTTAACTATACAGATACATTTTAACCAATGGAGAATAGGATAGGGCAGAATATATTTTAAATGCCTTTGACTTAAAAAATAGGAATAAGGTACTTTCTTATCTACGTATGATGAGAAAAAATATAAGTTTGGGTTTTAAAGGTTGTAGAAATTTTTGAACTCACTGTGATGGAAAATGTAGTGGGCAATAAAAAGTTTCTAAGAAATAAAAATAATTGTTCTGATGTGGATCAAGATGAAACAAGCTAGCATGCTTTTATAGTAGACTTTATATGCATGGTTAATACTATTCATAAACACAGCTGTCCAGCTTGAGCACAAAGTATAGCGCATGGAAGGTAGAGAAATTTCCAGGTAATGTTGATCATAGTAGTTATGGAGATGTTAATTAAATCACAGAGATAATAGATTCTATAATGCTTAAGTTTATATGGTTAACTATGATAAAGATTCCAGTTAAGCAAAACATAGAGCAATGTATTGAATAAGTGTAAGTTATCTTAACTTAAAACATTCCAAGCTTTTAGACAAAACTTCATTTCTTTAACCAATTACAAATCAAAGAATCTTTAAACCCACCTATTACCTGTAAGCCCCCACGTTGAGATGCCCCACCTTTTGGGGCCAAACCAATGCATGCCTTCTGTGTATTGATTTGTGACTTTACCTGTAATCCCTGTCTCCCTGAAATGTGTAAAACCAAACTGTAACCCAACCATAGCGAGTCCACTTGCTCAAGGCTTCTTGGGTGTGGCTCCGGGCCATGGTCCACAAATTTGACTCAGAATAAACTTCTTTAAATTATTTTTCAAAAAGATATGTGCCTTGTAATTCTGTGATATTGTGTTACATAGAAATATTTGATTTTAGAGTGTTTTGATTTCACATATGGGGAAAAAACAGTACACATCTTGGAAAGTGTTTCAAAGCAATGGAAGCTTCTTAATAACAGAAATGGTCCCATTGGAAATTGCCTGACAAAGTCAAACATTTTAATTATGACAAACTTTCTGAAGCAGAACCCAGTCATTGTTAAACTAGACGTTTACAATGGAATATTACTCAATCATAAGAAAAGACAGTGATCTAGAACCTCTTATACTTTCCTGGATTAAACTTAAGCCCATTATCCAAAGTGAGACACCACAAGAGCAGAAGAATGGGCTCCACTTGTACTCGCCATCAAATTGGTACTAACTGATCAACACTAGGGTGATCACATGGAAGAAATACTCTTCAGGGATTAGGGAGATGGGGGGGTAAATCCACAACTAAAGGACACGGGGAGCACTGTAGGGGGGAAGGGCATGCCTTTAACCCTCACTTGGGTAAGGCAAAGACATAAAGTGTAACCATAATGTTTGTACCCTCACAATACCCTGAAATAAAAAAAATAAATAAATAAAATAAAATAAAATAGAAACAGTTTATCTTTTAATTCAGGAATAATTCTGGTCCATTTTAGCTATAGTCTTTCATAATTCTAACAATAAAAGGCAGTTTTCTGAATTAATATTACTTAAAATGAATATTCCTTTATCTTTTTCCTATTGCATTTTTACAGCAAAGAACATTTAACACAGTTATCTTTGGTGAATTATACAAAATTAGTATTTTACCATTCCAGAATTCACACACATTTTGGTCTCCATTCAAGATGCTTGACAGCAGCATGAAATTAAATTCTTAGTAATAGAAGACTACTTCAAAATGGTGGGGAATCCAGAAAAAAAAAGATAGGCTTGAACAAACTGCATGAAATAACAACTTAGAACAAATTACATAAAATAATTTAATAAACAACCAGCATGATACTTTAGTGATGTAATCTTGGAAAAAGTAATTTTGGTAAGAAGAAGATACACAAAATGAAGCTTAAGTCTAATAAACTTACTGAAAGCTTATATTCAAAATTCCACTTAGAAATTTGAATTCCACCTCTGACATTGAGCAAGTGAATATGCAAACAAGAGTTTAAGCAGAAGCTCTCAAATCAAGAATCTGTATTTGTATTCATATAACAAATATTTATTTAGTGTCTGTTATACATCAGACAGCATGCTTGCTTGGAAGCTACAAAACTCAATGAGCCATGTATTGCTCATGGTTAAGTAAGAAAGAAAGGCAAAGAAAAATAAAGTATAACTTAAATTTCTGTGTAGATTCCTGTTTACTTTTATCTGTCATGTTTATACTTACTTGTATATGGAAAATATAGTACAGTTTGAAAGTAAAATACTAGAATGTATGAAACAACACAGTATAGAAATTATACAGTTAGATGGCTAACTGCCTGGGCTCAACACCTAGCTCCATCAGTAACTAGTTGTAAGTTACTTTACATTTCTCACCTATAAAATAGTATAATGATACCCCAAACCGACGGAATAAGAGAAATTATTTGCAAACTGTACATCTGACAAGGAGTTAATATCCCAAATATATAAGGAATTAAAAAAACTCAATAGCAATAAAACAAATAACCCAATTTTTAAAATGGGCAAAGGACCTAAAGAGACATTTCTCAAAAGTAGACACAGAAATGGCCAGCAAGTATATGAAAAAATGCTCAACATCACTAATCAGAGAAATGCAAATTAAAAACCACAATGAAATATTAGGTTTGTTACCAAAAAGACAAAAAAATAACAAGTGTTGGCAAGGATGTGGAAAAAGGATGCTCCCTTTTGGTAGAAATGTAAATTAATGTAGCAGTTATGGAAAACAGTATCAAAGTTCCTCAAAAAATAAAAAAATAAAAAATAAACAAATAAAATTAAAAATAAAAATCAAAAAAAATTACAACTACCATATGACCCAGCAATTCCACTGCTGCGTATGTATCCAAAGGAAATGAAATCATATGTCAAAGAGATATCTACATGGAATCTAAAAAAGTCAGGCTCATAAAAATAGACAGAAGAATGGTGGTTACCAGGGACTCAGGTGGGGTGGGAAGGAGTTGGGAAGATGTTGGTCAAAGGATACAAAATTTCAGTTACATAGAAGGAGGAAGTTGAAGAGACCTATTGTACAACATGATGACTCTAGTAAATAACAATATATTGTACTCCTGAAAAATGCTAAGAGAGTGGCAATTAAGTGTTCTCGCCACAAAAATACTATCTATGTGAAGTAAGCATACATGTAGATATATCAAACTGGTGATTAAAGTATTTGCTTGAAACCTCTGTGATATATTTAGACTAGACACAAATTTGATTATTATCAGCATAGAGACAGAATTAAAGTCATGGCATTAGAGAAAATATTCTAAGGAGAAAATTTGATAATGAGCTTAGCTTACACTTATAAAGTACTTAAGTGACAGCCATTGTTCTAAGCATTTTGTTTATATTGTCTTATTTAATACAATAATTCTATGAAGTAGGTACTATTACCCTCATTTTACAGGTGATAAGATTGAAACACAAAGTGATACGAGACTTGCCCAAAGTTGCATAGCTAGTAAGTGGTAGGGCTTGGATTTAAACACGGGGTGTCTGTCTCCAAAGTGCGTGGATAGATTAGAGGAGTCTTGAGATGAAACTATCAGATAGCTGAAAAGTGGGAGTCATCGAATATTTAAAAGGGGGTAGAGAAGGTAGCAAAAAAGAATGAGAAGGAGTGAACGAAAGGAAAATCAAGACAAAGTGATGTCGCAGGAGGTATGAATTTTTTTTTTTTTTTCCAGAAAGGAGTCATCCACATTGAATTCTGCTGAGAGAAAAAATAAAATACAGACTAAGTATCTCCCTGGATCTGGCAAAAAGGAGAACATTAGACTACAAATTCAGGGGAGCAGTGGGAAGAGAGAGTGCCTAAAAGGTGGGTATTTGAAGACAAGGCTATTGTATAGACAGTTACTTTGTGATGTTAACGCATGTGACTGACACATATAGAAAGTATAAAAGAATAAATAAATGTAAGAATGTAGTTTGATAATGTGGAAGCACAGAGAGAAAGAGAGAGCATTGAAAATGAAGTTAGGGAACTATTAAGTACCACACCACAAAGGTCCTTATGATTTTGAATCTCTTCATGAAAATAACTGTAAGAATTGCTATTTTGTTAGCAAATGTTTCCCTTTATTATTTCAGAATGACACACTTCCTGCAAAGAAATCAGATTATTTCTAAAGGATTTGGTGAGAATATGTAATAAATAATATTTATAAATTTTAATCCCTAATCCTTGCAAATCAAAAGTTTGGTAAGAATGGAGACTTAGTAAACCTTCATATGTAGATATTTTTAAATTAAGATTAAATTTACATGTAATAAAATGCACAGATCATAAGTGTATCATCTGATTTATTATCCTATTGTATCAGAGAGATTAAGTTATTCACACTGGGATCAATCTAATGTCTATTCAAAATTATTTCTCAGCTATGACTCTTACTCTCAGACATCCCCACAAAAAGAAAAAAATCATCAAATTTGGGAATAGAATGACTAGCCCTCTGAAATCTGTGAATGCTACACAAATGTAAGATACTACGATAACATGTATCTTAATTGCTTTTATAATAAAATTTTCTCCTAAGGAATTATGCAGAAACTACATTAATAAGCTATATACATGTATGGAAAACTTTGATGAAAGCATCTAAAAGTGATAAATATCCCAGTAGGAAACAAAACAGCTAAAAATCCCAAGAAAGGAAACTTTCTGATTTACTGATGCATTCTAAAGAAAATTTAGTGTCTTCTTACTATTGAACCATTTTTAAAGGTCTTCTTGACAGACCATTACTTTGCTATTATTTCTCTCTTTGAACTTAAATGTTGGACTAGCAGAATGACATGTTTCCAGTGACTTCACCCCTGTTGTGCAATGATTAATCATCATGAATACAAGTTAACATCAAGCCATGGGAAACTTGTCTTCTCCCATCTAATTTGATTAATGAGTTTTATGGCTGAGATGCATTGTGAAGAAAAAGTTAAAAGTACT
>RJWJ010045877.1:0-11575 GCA_004363605.1 Indri indri | reverse complement strand
CCCTGGGCCTGTCACACTCTCGGCAAGGCCCTGCAACTGGTTTCTCTGCAATGCTCAGTCAGGCCAGAGGGGAGGGAGCGCTGGCCCCGGGGTGAGAGGCCACTTTGCCTCCTGCCTCCAGGAGAGGAGCCACCTGCACTGGGGCGCACCCCAGGCCTGCTCTGGGCCTCAGATTCTCCAGCCACACAATGAGGTGGCATGAGGCTGACTGCCTGGGAAGGGACCAGAGGAATCTCTATGGCTCTCCGGGAGAGAGTGCAAGACAGAGGAAAAGGCTGCATCTTAGCTCCTGTAAGTAAGGGAGGGGCCCTGGCCACACCCTGGCCACCCTCCCTGGACGTCGGGAGAAGCACCTGAGGTCTGTGGGGTGGACACCCCTGTGGGGCATTTCTGTGATGGATCCTTCCCAAAGGCCTGAGAGGACACTCGCAGGGGCTTCTCTGGCTCTTGGAGTTGTGTCTCAGGCCTGCCGGGACAGAGAGCCTGGCCAGGCTGCTGCCACCAGCACAGGGCAGCTCCTCCCTGACTTCGGCTCCCACGTGCAAGGGCTGCCCAGGCCTCAGCCCTCTTCTGTTCGGCCTCCCCTCTGGCCCACTGGGCCCAGGCCTCCCGGTTCCCCGGGGTGATCACCGCACCAGCCCTCCCAGGCTCCCCCTCCACCGCCCAACCCGCTGCTGCCAGCACAGTCTTTCCTAAACTGCTGATCACACACGACAGTCTCATGCTCAGAACCCTGGGATGGCTCCCCACTGGTGGCCTTAGTGTGGCACATGGGCCCTCCAAGCTCTGGTGAGCGGTGGTCCCACCTGCCTCCTGCCACGTGTCCCTAAGCTAGGAAAGGCCCCTTCCCGTCCTTCCTTCTCTTTAGTCATTTTTCTAAACCCCCGCTCAATACACACACGATGCCACTGGCATCCACACAGTGAGGTCTGGAAGCAGGTGGTGGTGGATTCCAGAAGGGGTGACTGGAACGGGCTGCTTTATTCCCTTTCATAAATATTCTTCCCTTTGAAGACTATATTTGTAAACAAGAAAAATATTTTTTTAAAAGAAAAAAATAAAAGAATCTGCAAACCCTCAGCTCAGATGCCATCTCCTCCGGGAGCTCCTCTGACCCCTGCCATGATGGGTGAGGTGCCCTCCCTCGGGCCACACGCCATGCTGACCCAGAGCCATCTTGGTTTAGGCTCTGAGCCCCTTGTGTGGCACTCGCAACTCAGGAAGGCCACTGGAACTTGGGGACCAGCAGCCCACTTTCTAGATTGGGAAGCGGCACCCTGAGAAGGGAAGCCACTATGCTGACTCACGCCGTGGGTTTGTGACGAGGCAGGGGCTGTGGGTGCAGTGCTGCTGTCCACGGGTGAGCAGCAGGGCCAGGCAGAAAGAGGCAGGACTGGCCCTGGTGACCAGCACAGGCCAGCTCAGAGACAGGTGAGTAAAGTCAATGAATAAACCATCTCAGCGGGGTGGGGATGGCTGAGTGGGGCCGGGTCTGCAGGTCTCTGCAGATGCGTGGCCCCTTGGCCAAGGGAGGGTGACGAGGCCCCACCTGACCCAAGAGATTTCACCACCCTGGTCACGGGGGCAGGAGGACAGACTCTCTGGAGCCCCGATCTGCAATCTCCAAGTTGGGAGTGAGCACCTGCTGAGAGATGGTGACCAGTCATTCAGCTGATGATCTGGGTGGGCAGAGGGACCCAGGGGAGAAGTCTAAGGTCCCTCAGGACCTCCTTGAGGGCCCAGAGGGTCTGCACTGCACACCCTGGGCCTTGAAGTGCACTGCAGGCATGGCTCCGAGAGAACCGCAGCTGGATGGAGGAGGCGCCCTTCAGACAGGTGCTCTGGGTGCCAGCTCTGGGGGGAGGGCAGGCTGGAGGGGGGAAACTGGAGGGGCTTGTGAGCTTGTCCAAGTCCCCAGAAGCCCAGCAAAGGCAGATGCGAAGCCCATGCTGGGCAGTGGGACCAGCTCTTCCACCTAAGGTCTGAGGCCTGCCCTCCTGAGGGCCCCAGGAGAGCACAGCCCCTCAAAAGGCCGCAGCCTGGGCTGTGACATAGGGCTAGGAGGTGTTCATGGCAGGCACAGAAAGGCCTTCTAAGTCCATGCTGAACCCCAGCATCACAGCCCATCCCTGAGCACCAAAGGCCCCAGGGTACCAGGCCCTGGGTACTGAGAAGCTTCGTGAAGGGCATCCTGAGGGTCCTGCCCTGATCTTGCACTCTTTGCACAATTTTAGGAGGGAAGCTGCCATGGACACGGCAAGCAGCCACGGGATGGAGGACTGGCTGGGACAGGGAGGAGACAGGGCCCTGCCCTCCGTGATCTGGGCCTCGCCTGCCCCTCACCACACTCCCCACTTCCCTCCTTGCTCCAGCCAAAGTGCTCCCTGCTCTTCCCATGGATGGTGTCTTTGTTCAAGGCCTGCACATGCTGTTCCTTCTGTCTGGAACACTCTTCTTCTTTTTCTTTCCCTTCCTAATTCCTAATTCATTTTTCATGTCTCACCTTAGAAGCCACTTCCTCTAGGAAGTCTCCCTGCTTTGTCCTGCTCCGATCTGGGCTGGCTGTCTCAACTTTGTGCTTCCAGGGCATCCTGTATCTCTCTCCCAGCCCTCGCCCCTGGCTGAAGTTGCCAGCTTACTCATCTGCCTTCCCTGCCAGACCAGAAGCTTCCAGAAGGTAGGACCTGGCTCTGCCTTGCTCAGTGTTATATCGCAAAACCCTAGCCCAGTGCTTGGTACTTAGTATGTTCTCAATAAATATTTTTGAATGAATAAGTGAATATATGAACAAAACCACTCCCAAAGGACACGGTAATTTTCCAGGCTCAATGGAAAGATCTCCTCCCGGCCCTGGCATTTCTCCCAAGTGGATGCCTGGCCTCGGGCACAGGAACCCTGCACGCATGTGCACACGCGCATCGTGCTCACCTCTTGCTCAGCTCCTTCAGGGCCCCGCTGCGGCACAGGCCCAGGTAGTCCCCAAGGAGCTTCAGCTGCTCACGGCTCCGCCCAATGAGACGCATCTGCTCCACGTGCTCGTACAGAGACGGGTTCACCAGCTGCAGGTTGATGAGGGGCTGGGCCCAGACCTGCGTCAGGAACTTGAGGGCCTGCTGGCAGACCTGGGGTGCCGGGGGTGGGAAGAAAGGCTGTTCAGTGGGCACCTTGGGGCCGGGCGCGGCATTACCTACTCATTCACCTGAAGTGCTAGCTTCATTTTACAGTTGAGCAAACAGGTTCAGAGAGATGAAGCAACTTGGCCAAGGTCACACAGCTCCTAAATGGTACAGCTGAGACTTGAACCCAGTTTATCTGACTCCCAAACCCACTCACCCACTCACCCCGATGGCAGCTGCCCCTCCCCGCTGTGCTGAGATAGAGGAGGGCCGCCCTGGTCACCGCCCCTCCCCACGCCTTCCTGTCCTCCCAGCCCCATTTTCCTGCCTGAAGGAAACAGGTGCTCCCCTGGGGGCCCTGACTCAGGAACCAGGTGTCTAGTCTGAGTCAGGCTCCAGCCACAGGAAGCCGTGGATCAGACACAGCTTAGCAAGAGGCTTCCCCTCCCCGCGGCTCTCCCAGCAGCAACCACCAGGGCCTCCCCTGGCCCTCATGTGGAGTTGAGTGACCAACCTCAGCCTCTCCCAACTGATAGGGTGTTGACAGTTCTACCCTCAGTCCTGACCCTGATGCCAATGCCAATAACTGAGCACCTTCTATTTGCCAAACACTGGACTAGGGATGTTGACCTTGTCCCATCTTCACCCTCAGAACAACCCCTGAGGGAAAGTGTCCCCATTTTACACACGAGGGAACAGGCTCAGAGGAGCTAACGTGGTGTATCCAGCCTGCCTGTGGAAAGGGAGCCTGGGCCTGACTGAGGTGCCGTCTCTGAACACCAGGCTGCCATGCTAGCTAAGGAGAAGTCCCTCTCCCCTGCGGCATCCCCACTGCATGGTAAGAACAGGAGCTGAGACGTTCCCCGCGGTCAACTACTGTGCAGCGGTTAGGAGTCCAGCTCTGGGGTCACACTTGGATTGAATCCTGCCTCCACCTTTTCCTGCCTGTAGGACCTTGTGAAATGTACCCTCTCTGTGACTCAGTTTCCTTATGCGTAAAATGGGGAAAATAACAGCACCCAAGGCCTGTGGGTTTGGGGCCTTACTGTGCGCTGTTGCCGCTCTGGCTGACCCACTCGTGCGGAGGCCTGGCTAGCACTAGCCAGCATCTGCCCGGGACTGGGGCTTCTTTCTCATGGGATTATTTTGAGTTTAGATGAACAGAGGTCACATACATGAGCTCCTGGCACAGGGCCTGGCATGTAGCACATGCTGGGTAAACGTGTGCTGCTGTTGGCTGCTATGTGAGTGCCTGGTGTGGCCCTGCTGTCCCCTTGAGGGCTGGGGGACTTAACAGGCCCTCAGGAGACCTGCCCCTGTATTCAGGGGCTGGGAAGACCTCTGGCCTCCTGTGTCCCAGCTCCACCAGCATCTCCCGCCTCCCTTGGCAATGGATGACCCCTTCTTTTTCCATATCCTAGGGCCCTGAGGTACCAGCCCCTCGGCCTAGGGGCAGCCCAAGGGCAAACTCCCCTGGTGACTTAGGTTACACTGCTGTTCCCCAGCCCCAGCCCAGCTCTTCCCATGACTCAGCCCCAGGCCTTGGGTGAGGCTCAGATGAAATAACAGGCAGGAATGTGTGCTGCACACTGCCAAGCGCTGCAGATGGGCAGGGGCCTCGTGCCCCCTGGGGGCTGTTCCCACCCTTTGGGAATGGAGGAAACAAAGAAGCCCCAGGCCTGGGGTGACACCCTGCCAAGTGCCAGCCAGGCCTTGGCACAAGTGGGTCAGCCAGAGCAGTGGCAGTGAACAATAGGGCCCTGAACCTATGGGACAGGTAATTTACTTTGAATTTTCCTGTCTTTCAGGCCAGTGATCTCTGAGAGCAAGATAGGGATTTTCTGATCTCAGATATGCCTAGCAAAGTATTGTGATTTTCTAGTTAGAAAAAGGAAGTGGTACAAGGATTACAGCAATGAATGAGAGACGGCGCAACGGAAGTATCAGGGTCTTGTAAACAGCGAATGTGTTTTATGGTCAAAGGGTTCGTTGCATTTTTGGTAATTTTAATATTTTATTTTATATTTAATATTTTAATTGTACTTACTATTTAATTTAATATTTAATTTTCTCTGTATAGTTAGTTAAATATTTAACACTGAGGGCAGGGGTAGGGACAGGTAAACAATAAAGAACCCCAAATGAAGCCAACTTCTTTGGGGTTTCCCCTCCCCAGGGAGGTGGAGGCTGGGGTGGAACTGGCTCAGTCACCTCCGTGTCCTCTGACGAGGATACAGCCACACCAAGCCTGCACGGCCACAGCTTCTTCCTCATGTTCCTGTGTCTGTCTTAGTAGAAATCTGTGCCTTTGGAAGAAAGCCAAGTTGTGCCCTTGGGGCAGACCCTGACCAACGGGATTCAGGGCAGGACGAGTGGCAGGCCTCGGGGAGGAAAAGGTCACCCTGCCACGCCTGTCCTCCCAACACCCGACACACACTGTTACAACCCCCTTTACAGATGAGGAACCTGAAGTGAATTCGCTTTGGTAACACAGCTAGAAAAGCGGCTAAACTCAGCTGGAGCAGAGGAAAACCTGAAAGACCTTAGAGAACATCCTATTCAAAAGTATTTGTTGAACATAAAAAAGTACCTAAGATACAGTACGGACCAAGCATGTTATAAAGCAGTGTAAGGCCAGTATGATCCCAACTTTTATAAAAAGTAGATGCATATGTAAGTAAGTGTACAGAAAAGGGTATACCCTGAAATGTGACAGTGATTATTTCTGCTCTATGACACATAATTTTGATTTGTCTTTGGGCTTTTCTGTAATTTAAAAATGTTAAACAATAACCATGTATTATCTTAACAATGAGGGGAGCTCCAGAAACAGTGCTCTTTAAAAACATGAAATAAGTAAGCCCATGTAGGGCCTGCAGGGCAGTGCAGTTACCTGGGCCTAGCAGGGTTTGCAAAGGCAAGGCTGACACCAAGGGGTGCAGTCAGGCGGCCGGCCAGCCTATCTACCCGTCTACCTACCCATGCATCCGTCCATCCTAAATAGATAGGATATATATCTAATCTATCCTTCCAATCCATCCATCCATCCAGTTGCTGGTCCCTTAAACAGTTTTGTCTGTTGCTACAGAGGACCATCCTCAGACTCCCACCTTGGGACCAAGGAAGGCATTGACAGGGCTCTGCCCAGGGGCTGTGGACAGGCACCAAGCCTCTCTCTTGGTTAGCCGCCCCACATTATTGTGCCTGAACCGGTGAGACTAGCTTCCCTAGAGCCAAACTCTTCCAAACAGATACACAGCAGTAAGGAGGGGACACTCCTCCGTCCCTCAGCAGCTCTGTGTGGCCTTGACAGGCTGGGTTCCAGACTTACCGGGCGCTTGGTGAGGTCCCAGTTGTGGATAATCCTGGCCGGAATCACTGAGGCATCATCTTGGTGGCAGATGTCACAGTAGTAGAGGCCAGAGAAGGCACAGAGCTTGGGTCGTACAAAGGAGAAGCCGATCTGCCGGGAGCAGCCTGGGGAGAAGGGTGGTGGGTGAGCGGCAGGGCCAGAGGCAGCTCCTACAGTGACATGGTAGCTACTATGGTGGAAAGGACCTGCTGGTGGATTTTTAAATTTTATTTTATTATTTTATTGATTTTTGAGACAGTCTTGCTCTGTCTCCCAAGCTACAGTGCAGTGATGTCATCAGAGCTCACTGCAACCTTAGACTCCTGGGCTCAAGCCATCCTCCTGCCTCAGCCTCCTGAGTAGCTGGGACTACAGGTGCACATCACCACAGCCGGCTAATTTTTTCTATTTTTAGTAGAGACGGGGTCACACTCTTGCTCAGGCTGGTCTCCAACTCCTGAGCTCAAGCGATCCTCCTGCTTCAGCCTCCCAGGGTGCCAGGTCTAGATTACAGGCGTGAGCCACCGTGCCCGGCCTTAATTTTCTTTTAAAGGAAAGATAAAAATAATCATCACTCAGATTTCCACCACTCAGAATCAACCCTAATTCAGTCTCTAAAGGCCGTAAAGGAAAAAAAAAAGGAGAAAAAGAATAAAGAAAAATAAGAAGAATCAACCCTATTAATTAATCTTTATGACAACACACTGTAAGAATTATCATCGTCATTTTACAGCTGAAGAAACTGATGCTCAGAGACGTTAAGAAATCTTCCTGGTCACACAACGATTAAGTGGCATTGCTGGCATTCAAATCTGGGTTTGGTTGGTTCAACCCACTTTCTGCTCCATCACCCCTGACTGCCTGTGTTCAACGTCTCCACTGCTAGCTCAGCAATGCCAGCCTCCCCTAGGCCCACCCCTCCAATGGGGCCCAGAAATGGAAGCAACTAAGTCGGGGCCTCGGCAAACAGAGAAGGAGCTGGGGAGACGGGGCTGGCCCCGGGGAGGGCAGTTTGCACACGGCCTGGTGCCAGCTTAAACCCAGAGCTGCCTGATACCTCGGGACAGTGGGGCAGGGCCAGCTTCAGCCTCCTCGGGTGGAGGTCCCTCCACAGTGAGGGGTGGGGGAGGTGGGATGGGGTGTGCCCAGGGCAAAAAGCTAAGGCCCAACTCAAATTCTGAACACATGCTGTGCTGCCCCCAGGCCTTGGGACCAGAGGGCCCACCATTCTGCTTACCAGCCGCCTCATCCTCCACTTCACCTCATTTTTTCAAGGTTCCATTTCAGAGTTTGTAAAATTCAGTAACTACCAGCTATTTTGTGGGGTTATTACAAAGTTTAAACGTGACAAGATTCTAAAAATGCCCTGAAAACTATGAAATCCAACCCAGATGCCTGCTGTCGGTGTCTGGCCACTGAGCTGTGTGTGCTGGGTGGAAACGAAGCCCAAGCTTCCCGGTGTCACGCATGATCCTGCTGGCAGGCTGGTGGGTGGCAGCCGTGATGAGAGCTGTCCCTCCAGGGTTCATGCCCACGAGCGGGGAACCACTCCTCAAAAGCCCTGGAGTCCTGGCCACCTCCCAGCCTGGCCCCCACAGGCTAAACAGCAAAGTGTGAGTGCTGGGGCGGGTGGGGTGAGGCTGAACCCTGGCTTGCAGGTGGTTTCTGCAGGAAGCTCCACGCTGCCTAGCTTGTCCCATCATCTGGGGGCCAACCGCAGACCACTTCCTTCTAGATGCTTGAAGCAGGCTTCCCTCTAGTCTACCTCAGCAGGACAGCTCCCAGACCAAGCCTCAGCCTCTTGCTCTGGCTTCTGCAGCAGGGCCACCTCCTCGCAGGCCACCTGAGGGCACCGTGGTGATGGAGATGCCACCTCCCCCTGGATGGCAGGGAGTGGGAAGAGGTAGCAATGGAATGTGGGCAGAGGGACATCACGCAGCCCTGAATGATACAAGGGTGAGAGGCCCTCTGGGGTCCTGCCTATGAGCACAGGCTCTGAGGTTTGACCACCAAGGTCCTGATTTTTCCTCTGCCACTGACTAGCTGTGTGAACCCAAGACAAGGACTTACCAGCTGTGTGCCTCAGTTTCCTCATCTGTAAAGAGAGACAATAGCAGCGCCTATCTCTACAGGCTTGTGAGGATTAAATGAGATAACCCAGGCCGGGCGCGGTGGCTCACACCTGTAATCCTAGCACTCTGGGAGGCCGAGGCGGGTGGATTGCTCAAGGTCAGGAGTTCGAGACTAGCCTGAGCAAGAGCGAGACCCCGTCTCTACTAAAAAAATAGAAAGAAATGATCTGGACAACTAAAAATATATATGTAAAAAATTACCCGGGCATGGTGGCGCATGCCTGTAGTCCCAGCTACTTGGGAGGCTAAGGCAGAAGGATCGCTTGAGCCCAGGAGTTTGAGGTTGCTGTGAGCTAGGCTGACACCACGGCACTCTAGCCCAGGCAGCAGAGCAAGACTCTGTCTCAAAAAAAAAAAAAAAAAATGAGATAACCCAAATAAGCATCTGACCCAGTGCCCAGCACAAAGTATTAGATGAGAGTGGTGGGGCAGGTGTGCTGACTTGGAACATCCATAATGTATTATTATACTAAGTAGGAAAAAACCAAGTTGCAGAACAACATACAGTTGACCCTTGAACAACATGGGTTTGAACTGTTCAGGTCCACTTATACGTGGATTTTCTTTCACCTCTGCCACCCATGAGAAAGCAAGACCAACTCCTCTTCCTCCTCCTCCTCCTCAGTCTGCTCAATGTGAGGATGACAAGGACGAAGACCCTTATGATGAGCCACTTCAGTTTAATGCATAGTAGATATATTTTCTCTTCCTTAGGATTTTCTTAGTGACATTTTCTTTCCTCCTGCTTACTCCATTGTAAGAATACAGTACTGGGTATCCCAAAAGTCTCCATACAAAGGAAAGTTCTATAAAATTTTGTAAATAAAGGTACATTTAGCTACAATTTCCCATTTTCCCTATGAATGGTGACTTTTGGGACACCCTGTATATAACATATAAAATGTTAATCAACTGTTTATGCTATTGGTAAGGCTTCAGGCTGACAGTGGGCTATTAGTAAAGTTTTTGGTAAGTCAGAAGTTATATGTGGGCCGGTGGGCGCAGTGGCTCACACCTGTAATCCCACCACTTTGGGAGGCCGAGGTAGGAGGACTGCTTGAGCCCAGGAGTTCGAGACCAACCTGAGTAACATATTGAGACACTGTCTCTACAAAAAATTAAAAAATTAGCTGAGTGTGGTAGCACGTGACTGTAGTCCCAGCTACTCGGGAGGCTGAGGCAGGGAGATCACTTGAGCCCAGGAGTAGCTTAGCATCTTCTCAATAACCTGGGCGACAGAGTAAAACTCTTAAAAAAAATTTTTTATATGTGGATATTTGACTGCACGGGGTCGGGGGGGAGCCAGCACCCCAACCCCTGCATTATTCAGGGGTCAATGATACATACAGAGGTGCTGTCCAATACAGTGGCCATGAGCCACATGGGACCCTTTACATTTAAATAAATGGAAATGGAAAATTCAGTTCCTTAGTCATGCTAGCCACATTTTAAGCCCCCAGTAGCTACATGTGGCTCATAGCTATGGCCCTGGACAGTGCAGATCTAGAACATTTTCGTCATCACAGAAAGTTCTGTTGGACAGCCCTGAATAGCATGAGCCCCTCTTTGTAATTTAAAAAATTGTGTCTGCTTGCAAAAGTATGCAGAAATATTCGGAAGGATATCATGCCCTTGCTCTGAAAGACTGCGACAGCACAGTAATAAGATGAAGGGGGTGGGACTCCCAGAGCAGCAGCAGGTAGCATGGCTGCCACCCCAGGTCCCACCCCACAGCAGTAGGGGGTGGGAGAGGGAAGGAGAGCAGGGTCCCCTGCCTGTGAGCACGAGCACCAGCCCCAGTGCATGCTCGAGCGGAGTAGAGGCCACAGGAGGCGCCTCATCTGCTGCCCCATCCCAGGGGAGGGACGGGGCACTTGCGGGGAGGCAGGAAGGGTGGAGAGCCTAAATCAGGACTCCGCAGGAGGCGGAGCGAGGCTGGCTGGCAGACTAGGGGTGGCAGGAGAGCAGGTCAGCACCTGCACAGAAGCAGCCCTGGGAGTCGAGGCCTTTCTCCGTGGGGATGGCCACCAGGTACTGCAGTAGGAAGCCGTGCTCACGGGTGGCGAACTTCAGCACCTCCTGACAGTTTTCATCCAGACTCCCGCTGAGTGTCACTGCCTCCTCAGCTGTCTCCAAGTAGGACGCCAGGACCTTGCGGACCAGGTCCCTCCACAGGGCAGCCTCCTCGGCATTCCCAGCCTGCAGCTTCAGGACGGCCTTGGCCGTGATGATTTTAAAGAAGGACGGGCCCCCGAGGCTCGTGTCTGGCAGGATGTCTCTGATGGTCTCAATGCCATGGCTGTCGCTTAGCATCTTCTCGTTGTTTCTCACACGGAAGCATTTCAAAGACTCCAAGGACAGGGAAAAAATATGGGGCACCCAGGTCCTGTCCGTGTACAGGTACAGAAGGGACTCCTTAATAGCGTCTGGCTCTGGAACTTGGGCAGATGACCAGTCAAACTGCGTGCCCTGGAGGGTCGCAGGCTCTGAGAGCAGGTCTGGGTGAGAGGGATGGCCACCCTGGGGCACCTCAGGGGGCCCCTCAGGCTGGTCTGGGTACTCGATGTTTACCCACTCATCCTCCGGCTGAGGCCGGGCCTTCTGCAGGGCCTCCCGCACGCGGTCCAGCCAGTCCTCGGCTTCATCCTGGGACGAGGCTCGCAAGGCCAGCTTCTTGCCAGAGAACACCAGCTCGAAGCGCCCGTCGCTGTGGGCCGGCCCCACAGCCTCGCAGCGCAGCAGGGAGCAGTTCTCCACACAGGTGCGCTCCTCGTCGCTCAGGTAGAGGCGGAATTCCAGTGGGGAGAGCTCACAGAAGAGTTCCTTCCAGATGCCCATCGCCCCCCGCCGCTCCACTGTGCCCAGTTTCATGAGACCCCGGAACGGGTTGGACAGCCCTGGAGGCAGAAAGAAGCATGTTAGACTACGGGCCTGTCCCTTATTGCCCAAGGCAACCTCTGGTGCCTGATGTCCTG
>RJWJ010045876.1:0-11625 GCA_004363605.1 Indri indri | reverse complement strand
AAGAATGATACTGGGATTTTGATAGGGATTGCATTAATTCTGTCTTACCTTCTTCAAGGCTTTTTCTCCATGGACCCTCATCTGACTAGAGTATTTAGAAACTTTCTTTGTGGTGGAGACCTGGGAGAGAGGAATATAGTCACTTTGAGAGGAGGAACGTCATAAAACTCGAAACTTGCCCCGACCCTAAATAAAAGGCCTCTACAGCCCCCACTCAAACAAAAGGCTTCTGCAGAGGAATTTGAAACCTGTGGTGCAACAAAAATCTGTGGGCCCCATTTCAGCCAAATTCCTAACCTAATGAACACAAACCCCTAGAGGCCTATCACAAAGAAAGTTATGCCCATTTCTAAGCTTTAAAACTTCCTTGACTTCTACTGCCTGGTACAAGATGTTCAACTCTCAATGAAACATTACAAGGTATATGAAAATGCAAGAAAAGATATCACTCCAAGAGACAAAACAATCAACAGAACAGACTAAGATATGACACAGATGTTATAATAGGAAATTTAAAATAATTATTTTTTATGTTAAAAGTTCTGATGGAAAAGGACAATATGCAAAATTAGATGGTTAATTTCAACAGAGATATGGAAACTATAAGAATGAATAAAATGAAAGTGCTAGAAATAAAAACACACAGTAACGGAGATACAGAATATCTTTAACAAGTTAATAAATAGACTTAACCAAGGAAAGAATCAGTGAAATTGAAGATAGAGTAAACGTTACTCAAATTAAAACACAAGGAGAAAGTAAGTATTAATAAAAACAAATAGAACAAAGCATCCAAGATTGTGAGATGAAATGTACCAGTCTAACAGTTGTGTAATTGGGATCCACAAATCCACAAAGCTGAATTAACACCATGCTAGATAAATTTTCACCCATCTTCCCCTTAAAAATAAACACACCTAGGCATTAAATATCAAAACTGAAAATAAAAGACTGAAATACTGAAGGCAGCCATAGTGTGGGGGAACCCCACACACTACATACAAGAAACAAAGTTAAGTATTAGAGCAGCCTTTTCCTCAGAAGCCATTCAAGTCAGAAGACAATGGAATGAAAACTTTAAAGTGCTGAATGAAAAAAACTAGAAACCTTGAATTCTATACTCAGCAAAATGTCTTGCAAAATGAAGAAGTCTTTCTTAAATAAAAATAGAATTTATTGCCTACAGACTTACTCTACAAGATTGTTATAGGAAGTTCTTCAGTCAGAAGAGCTAAGATGCCAGACAGAATAGAAATATAATTACACGTTAACATGTACATTTGAATGATTACAAACCAGATAACTTTCTACTTTATAATTCTGATACATAGCAATTATTAAAGTATTTCCATATTATTCCTGAATTAGAGGTTGAATTATTATAAAATTGTGTATAGAAAATGTAGAATTATTATAAGGTTGTATGTATTTTTAAAGAGGAGGCTTCTAAAAATCTTAGATGTGTCATCCAAACCCCTTTATACTATACTGGTCTTCCCAACAGCAAAGCCTGCATTCTTCTTGGTAGGAAGTACATGCATACTTATGGGTGTGGGTTTAGGTACATGTGGCTGTTTTTTTTTTTTTTTATATGGAATATGGATTTGGTGGCTTCCTTAATAAGTTGTTTCTAAGCATAGATTTTAATTCTATCCTTGCAAAAAGTCTAGTAAGTAGAATAAAGTTAATAGAAATTTTTATCATCATAATCATTAAAGGACCATGGAAAATTAATTCTTATGCAGAAATTTTCATTTCTCTTCTAATGGAAATTAGGTATTGAAAAAAATCTACAAGCAAGTTCCATGCTAGGAGGTTTCTTTTAATTGAATAATATCAATTTTATTTAACTACTGTTTTTATCTATTTCTTTAAAATTTTATTTTTCCTTTTTATGTTTGCATTTGTTAGTAATCATTCAGTGACAACACGTCTTCTAGACTAAGAAAACTTGCAGCATGTTGCTTGGAAAGAGATGGTGTAAAATTTGCTATTTTTGTACAAAAGGTTAGAAAACTGTGGGACAATGTTAGCTTTGGAAATTTCCTTACTAATTTATTAGTTTGAATGAAATGAGAGCCAATAAAGTCTTAACCAAAAACTTTTCATCGCTTTTAATTCATTTCTGAGACAAACAGGCTAAGCTATTCTAGTCTCTCTACTGAGTAGCTATGTGTCTAATAAAACTTTGGGGATTCTACTTGTGAAGAAAAACAGCAAGAAGAGATACCAGGGTAAATTTAGTGGTCTCTGCCACAGATAGTGTAGAACAGAGCTTGGCTATTAGGAGTATTGATTGTTATTGTGAAACATAAAATTTGGTTTTCAGTCTTCCAATAATTCTACATAATGAAGTTTTTTTTCTTACCATAAAAACCATTTTTAATTACCAGAAAAGATTTAGTTGTCATGTTATTATTTTTCTTTTCATTAATTCAAATTAAATGTCAACATCTAATACCTACACTTACTTACCCCTACATTTGAAGTTGTTTTTTGATCCACTGTAGAATTGAGCACATTAACTGCTTCAGAAGTGTCACTTTAAATTCAGATAAGCAAATTTCTTAAATAATCAAGATAGAGGGAATTTTTGATCCATGGTAGAATTGGCTGCTTGCAGAACAAAGACCACAGCAACTACTGCAGCATGATGGTTTTGGAGAATATAAAGATAGCTGCAGAACAATACAGCATGATTCAGAGAGAAGGATATTTTTTCATGCAACTTTTGGTTGTAAAGTTAACATTTTGAAACAGAAAAGTCAAATTTTCCTTGATTGTTCACCCTGAGGAATTTGGAATTTTTTCTCTAGTTCAGTTCAGTAAAATATATTGCCCATAATTACCATATATATTAGGATGCTAAAGCATTGAAATATCTTCTTTGGAAAATAATTTCAAGAGGTATTTTTCAGGGTCAGTTATTTTGGCATGGCAATTCTTTGATTCAGCATCCAATAGTGCATTCTTAAAGCACCTTTCAGCATTTTTGATTTGTTTCCTTCGGTCAGTGTTGACCTTTAAGAAAGAAGAAATGAAAGACTAGAAGGAATAGGCAATTTGCAAATTGATAGGAGGCTAATAACGTATATTCCTAATCTCTTTAATGACTATACAATTCTTGGTCCCTTAAGTTTTTGCATCACAGAACTGCCTCTCCTGATTTATATGGAATGTTTTGATCAGAGACTTCTAATTCAAAAATAAATGAAAAAGCTAGGATCTATAAGAAAATTATGATCTAGAAATGAAGGAGCAAAATAGGATGTTTGGAGGGTAAAAAAAAAAAAACATAGCTCTGGTTATAGAGACTCGCGGAAAGAAAAATATGTAACTGAAAATGGGTTTTGAAAACTGGAACGTATAAAAAGAATTCCTTTTGTCTCAAAACAGTGGTATGATTTTTGTATTACTAGAATTCTATGAAATGCTGTGTTACTGATTCAGCCATTATTCATTATCAACCAAGCTATGTCAATCAGATAGCTTTACTTAGATCTCTTTTAAAATTGTGATTTTATCTTTTCCCATTTACAGTTCTTTTAAGTCTTAGAGTATATCTAGTATCATCTTCTTAATCTGTGTTTATGATAATGATGGTGATGATTTTGACACTCTTTATGCTCCCTGTAATAGCTTAGCTTTGTGCTAAGTACTTTGTATGCATTATCTCACTTAATTCTCAGAATAACCCTGTGATATGAGTGTTACTATTGAACTAATTTTATTAATGGTTTAGGAAATTGAGGCCCAGAGAGGTTATTATTTTTCCCAAGATCACATTTTTAGAATGGTACTAAACTGGAACTTAAACACGTTAATGAATACTAGTTCATGCATGTATGACACACTCATAGAGCAAGGGTAAATCATTGATTTTGGGATTGCTTGTGTTATGAGAGTCAGTGGTTTTTCTCCATAGAGGTTTTATTTTCCACTTAGCTTCCTTTTATGGGGAAAGAAAAAAGATCTCTTGCTAGGCAAAAGTAATTGGTAAAATATTCTTTTTCATATTTTTATGACTTGACCTAGAAACTAAAGTATTAAAATTAATTTTTAATTTTTATGGGTACATAATAGTTGTACATATTTATGGGGTATATGTGATACTTTGATACAAACATACAATGTGTAATGATCAAATCAGGGTAATTGGGATATCCATCACCTCAAACATTTATCATTTCTTTGTGCTGGGAACATTCCAAATCCATTCCTCTAGTTATTTTGAAATATACAATAAATTATTAATTATAGTCTTCCTATCATGTTACTGAATATTAGATCTTATTTTTAGTAGCTGTATTTTTGTACTCATTAATTAACCCTTCTTTATTCTCCCCTCCACACTACCTCTTTGAGCCTCTGGTAACCATCATTCTACCCTCTTCCTCCATGAGACCAATTTTTTTTTGTTCCTGCATATGAGTGAGAACATATGATATTTGTCTTTCTGTGCCTGGCTTATTTCACTTAACATAATGCCCTCCACTTCTATCCATGGTTTTGCAAATGACAAGATTTTACTTTATATGGCTGCATAATGTTCCATTGTGTATATGTACCACATTTTCTTTATCTGTTGATGAATACTTTTGTTGATTCCAAATTTTGGCTACTGTGTGTAGTGCTGCAATAAACACGGAAGTGCAGATAGGTTTCTCTAGATATAAGATCATATCATCTGTAAACAGGATAGTTTAATTTCTTCCTTTCCAATTTGGATGCCCTGTATTTCTTTTTCTTGTCTGATTACTCCTGGTAGAACTTCCAGTACTGTGTTGAATAACCTTGGTGAAAGTGGGCATCTTTGTCTTGTTCTAGATCTTAGTGGAAAGGCTTTCAGTTTTGCCTTATTTGTTATGATACTAGCTATGGATTTGTCATATATGGCTTTCATCGTATTGAGGTATGTTCCTTTTACATCCAGTTTTTAAGAGTTTTTTTATCATGAAGAAATATTGGATTTTATTGAATGCTTTTTCAACATCATTTGAAATGATCATATGGTTTGTTATAGCTTCTGTCTCATTACTTGTTATTGGTCTGTTCAGATTTTGGGATTCTTCCTAGTTCAATCTTGGTAAGTTGTATGTGTCTAGGAATTTATCCATTTCTTATAGGTTTTCCAATTTATTGACATATAGTTGCTCATAGTAGTTTCTAATGGTCCTTTGAATTTGTCAAGTATCAGTTGTAATGCCTCCTTTTTAATCTCTATTTTATTTACTTGGGTCTTTTCTCTTTTTTCCTTAGCCTGCCTAAAGGTTTATCAATTTTATCTTTTCAAAAAATCAACTTTTTGTTTTGTTGATCTTTTGTATCTTTGGTTTCAATTTGTTTCTTCTTTTTTTTTTTTTTTTTTTTTTTTTTTTTTTTTTTTTTTTTTTTTTTTTTTTTTTTTTTTTTTTTTTTTTTTTTTTTTTTTTTTTTTTTTTTTTTTTTTTTTTGGCTCTGATCTTTATTATTTCTTTTCTTCTAATTTTGGGTTTGGTTTGTTCTTGCTTTTCTAGTTCTTTAAGATGCATCATTAGGTTGTTTATTTGATAATTTTTTACTTATTTTTGATGAAGGTGCTTATTGCTGTAAACTTTCATCTTAGTGCTGCTTTAGCTGTATCCCCTAGGTTTGGTATGTTGTGTTTACATTTGCATTTGTTTCAAGAAATTTTTTAGTGTTCTTCTTAATTTCTTCATTGACCCACTGGTCATTCAGGAGCATATTGTTTAATTTCCATGTTTGTATAGTTTCCAAAGTTCCTCTTGTTGATTGCTAGTTTTATTCCATTGTGGTCAGAGAAAATACTTAATATGATTTGAATTTTTTAAGACTTGTTTTGTGGCCTAACAAATAGTCTGTCCTTGAGCATGTTCCATGTGCTGAGGAGAAGAATGTGATTCTGCAGCTGTTGGATGAAATGTTCTGTAATATCTATTGGGTCCATTTGATCTACAGTGCAGATTGTGTCCAATGTTTCTTAATTAATTTTCTGTCTGGATGATCTGTCCAATGCTGAAAGTGGATGTTTAGGTCTCCATCTATTATTTATTGAGGTCTATCTCTCTCTTTGGCTCTAATAATATTTGCTTTATATGTTTGGGTGCTCCAGTATTGAGTGCATATATAATTACAATTGGTATATTCTCTTGCTCAGTTAATTCCTTTATTATTACATGATGGCCTTCATTGTCTCTTTTAACAGTTATTTTGTCTTGAAATCTATTTAATCTGTTATAAATATAGCTATTGCTGTTCTTTTTTGGTGTTCATTTTCATGAAATATCTTTTTACATCCCTTTATTTTCAGTCTATATGTGTCTTTATAGATGAAGTGAGTTTCGTATAGGTAGCGCATATTTGGGTCTTGTTTTTTCATTCATTCAGCCACTCTGTCTTTTGATTGAAGAGTTTAGTTTATTTACATTCAATGTTATCACTGATGGGTAAAGACTTACATTGCCATATTATTATTTGATCTCCAGTTGTTTTGCAGTCCTCTCTTTCTTCTTTCCTTCCTTTCTTCCTTTGTGTAAAAGTGATTTTCTTTGGTAATGTGCTTTAATTTCTTGCTTTTTATTTTTTGTATATCTGTTCTAGGTTTTTTGATTTGAGGTTACTATGTGGCTTGCAAATAGCATCTATAACCCATTATTTTAAACTGACGAGAACTCTGATTATAAAAAGAGAAAAAACTCTACACTTTAACTCCATCTCCCCCACTTTTTGACATTTTGTTTATTCATGTCTTTTTATACTACCTTCTTAAAAAGTTGTAGTTATTAATTTTAATAGGTTTATCTTTTAGTCTTCCTACTGAAGATATGAATGGTTTATATACCACAATTACTGTATTAGAATATTCTGTATTTGTCTGTGTACTGTTACCAGTGAGTTTTATACTTCAGATGATTTCTTTTCATTTGCTAACATAACAGCAAATGATAAGATTGTTCTTTCAAATTGAAGAACTCCCTTTAGCATTTCCTGTATGACAGGTCTGGTGTTGACGAAATCCATCAGCTTTGTCTGTCTGGGAAAGTCTTTATTTCTCCTTCATGTTTGAAGGATATGTTCTCTGGATATAATATTTTAGGATTACAGTTTTTTTCCTTCAGCACTTTGAATATGTCATGCCACTTTCTCCTGGCCTGTGAGGTTTCCACAGAGAAGTCTGCTGCCAGACATATTGGAACTCCTTTATACGTTATTTGTTTCTTTTCCCTTGCTGCTTTTATAATCTGTTCTTTATCCCTGACCTTTGGGAGTTTGATTATTAAATGCCTCGAGGTAGTCTTAAGGTAAATCTGCTCAGTGTTCCTTGACCTTCTTGTACCTAAACATTGATATCTACTCTAGGTTTGGAAAGTTCTCTGTTATTATTTCTTTGAATAAACTCTCTACCCCAGTCTTTCTCTCCACCACCTCTTTAAGGCCAATAACTCTTAGATTTCCACTTTTGAGGCTATTTTTTAGATCTTGTAGGCATACTTCATTTTTTTATTCCTTTTTTTTTCCCCTACTCTGACTGTATATTTTTAAATAGCCTGTCTTGGGCTCACTAATTCTTTCTTCTGCTTGATCAATTCTGCTGCTGAGAAACTCTGATGCATTTTCCAGTTTGTCAGTTGAATATATTTCAGCTCCAAGATTTGTTTGATTTTAACTCAGGGCCCTAGGCCACTTTAGTCAGCTGGTGGTGAAACAGGCTGGAACTTGGGTTTCTCCCACTGGGATAGAGGCTTGCTCTCCGATCCAAGGCTGGTCTAAATGGGACTAAATGCCCTCTCTGTGGGCACTGGCAGAATTCTGCTTATTGTTATGTTCCACTGTGACAGGGTGGAACTGAGTTCTAATGAAAGTTCCACACTCTCACTTCATTCTCCCTCCCCAAAGCACACAGATTCTTTCTCTGAGCTGTGGTGCCTGGGGCTGGAGGAGAGGTGGTATAGACAATGGGAGATTGTCCTTCCTACCCTCTTCAATGCCTTGTCCTTTGTTATTATGTTAAAACCAGGTAATGTGATTGCTCACCTGACTTTTTGGTTCTTTCTCATGTGGATAGTAGTGCAATTTGATGTTCTAATGGGGGACAATCATTGGAGGGTTCTATTTGGCCATCTTTATCTGCCTCTATCTAAAGTCAAATCTCAAGTACAAATATGTATCTTGATATATTCTACAGATAAGGAAGCCTGGAAGATAGATAAATAAATTAATAAAATATTTGCAAAATTAAGAAAATCTAAAGAATCTTGACATTATTTTACAATTGTCAACTGTCTGTGAAACCTTATCCTTAGCCTCATTCCTCAGTGATCCTTCAGAACATTGAACTTTCTTTATAGCTAGACTAGAATTATTTATGTGCTAAGTAAAATTTTGGGGTAACTTGGTATTTCATTAAGTTGTTCACTTCTTCTATATTATTCAAAAGTGCCATCCCATCCTAGGGTAAATATTGATTAAAAGACTAAGTGGAATTTGTGTTTATTGCTAATCTGAATATGTCGGTATCTGGATATCTTAAACTCATGATGATCTCTTACATTCTTAGATTCTGAGGCTGCATTAAAGGTCAGCCATCATAACTACTACCAGGCTAGTACATTCAATATGCAATAGCTGCACTGGCTAATGATACTAGTGGGGATCAGGGAGTTGCTACAACTATGGATTTGCTCTGCCAAGAACAAAGTTATGGCATAAAAAAAAAAAAAATGATGACCAAATTATAAGTGAATATGACCACATGAAGGATGAATAAAACTCATAATATTTATAAAGGTTAGATATTTAAAACTCCAACCACAATTTGGTCATTAAATATACAAAATAAATGAGGAATACAAAGCTTTAAGCAAATTAGTGAAACCTTAAAGCCAGAGTGAAAGAGTAAAAGAAGTAACAAGATTGTCTACTTGGTTATTTTGAAAGCTGCTGTGTTCCATACCTGTTTGCTCTTATCTGTACCAGATGCTACCTGTACACTATGCTTCTTTATGGAATCACTTCATTTAAAATCTTAGCAGGAGATTCATAAACTATCCAAATAATTCTCTTGCTTTCTGTTTCTCTTTCCTAGATTTGTCTCTATGTCATTGTAAAAGCAAGACTCAAATCTCTTTTTTCTTTTCTTATCCCCTTTTTTAATCTAACAGTTGTTAATCCACAATTACAGGTGTAGACTATTTAAAGTAATCCTTCAACTGTCATAATTGCTTTTACAGCTAAGTTAAACCCTGAGCAATCTCTCTCAGATGTGGTTGTGTTGGCCACTTACATTAAAATTATCTGGGAAGTTTGTTTAAAAGGTAGATTACTATGCCCCATCATAGGTCTGTAAAACTGGACTATCTGGGAATGGGGCTTTGGAATCTGTATTTTTACAGATAAGCTTTACATAAGCTTTTGGGCGATTCTTAATTTTTTAATTTAATTTAAATTTTTAATTTTGAGGGCATCTGTATTAGAGATGGGAGAAACTGTAGAGAATTCCTCACTTTGGTATTCTAAATGACATCACATCTGCATGTTAGATTCTTTTTTTACAATCCAATCACAGTAGTCACATTTCTCATTTGACTGTAGGCTCAGAATTTAAAAACAACAAAACTTAGGTACTGCTAGAACAGACTTTAGAAATAATCTATTGAGAATTTATCTAGAGAGAGATTGAATTCCTAATGTCATGCGCTGGTAAACAGTAGGCCCAGCAGTATAACTCAGGTTCCTCGAATTATTAAATTCTCCCCATTGCAGGCTATTTCCAAGAATTCGGTCCTCTAAAACATTTTTTTTTTCCCTCAAATGAGTGCTTTAAACTTAGGAAACTCTAGAATTTGGTAACTGACAGTTTTGCTCTTCCATTTGAAACAGACAAGCCCCCACCCCCAACCCAAAGTGTTTTCCTTGTTTGTGATGTCATTCCATGGCTATAAGAAGTGTCATATCATTGAATAGCTGTTGCCCCATGAATTAATATAAATATATTGGAGACAGGAAATGTCTCAGGAGTTTTGCAGAGCTTTGCCCTGAAGGAATATGTGAACATGTTAGTTTGCATATTGAAAACTGTTTCACCTCAGGAGGGCATCTCTGAAAGACAGTAGCGGCTGAATCCCACAATGGTGCCGCGATTCTCAGACCTAAAGGTTGGACTTGCTTTATAAAGCAAGGCAGGTCTGCTAAAAACTACAGGATGAGAGCTGATCAAAGAGTGCCCGCCTGAACAGATAGCCACTTGCGGCTAAAAGCAATTAGCCCAAGGGACGGTTCCTGCTTAAACTCCGGACCACTGTCTCCATTCACAATAACCTGATAAAGAAAATATGGAGCCACTATATCTCTGTTTAACCCCTCTGTTAAGTGATAAATTTACCTTAAGAACTTAGAAGTTAGTCTTTGAAAGATTTTGTAACCATTTGTTCCCGTAGAAAGAGTTACTTAAGGGATCTGAAGAAGCCTTTTGAAAAACTGTTAACCTAAGAGGAACTACCTGTTGATATGTAAATCTGTTACCCCTAGCAACCGATCACTGTAACCTATATATGCCCTTGTAAAACTTAACTCCTGGCCTCTGAGATTGACAGAGAAATCCAGACCCCCTGAGCACCCGCTTTGCCTATAAATCTTTATAAATCTATAAAACTATACCTTCGTCTCTGTGTATTCTTTTATTTCCATTATTTTCCATTTTCTATTATTTTCTTATCCTTTGCAACCCTACCAAAGGGACCTGGTTTTTTGCTGGGAGTGTGGCCACCTCCCTGCAAATAGCTTATTTAAGATTTTAAACTTCAGTAATTTCAAGCTGTGATTTATGGAATTAATAAATTCAGGGAAATGGTAAATTGCAATTCTTAGAATAGTCTTCAGCCAAATGACTCTCTCAAAAGAAATCAATGAATCTCTGGAGCAATCTGAGATAATCACTGTGAAATTTTGGTGCAAATACTTTTTACTCTTGTGCATCTAGTCAGTACATTTTAAATGTCATTTGAATTCACATTTACATAAGCACTTAAATCTCTCTATGGTGATTTTAGATACAGGCAAATAAGACTTGGCCTCTGGGGCAAATACTTCTTTTTAGTCATAGGTGAGCCCAATAGTATCCAGGAAATAAGAACTTACAAAAGGATGGGTATTTTCATATTCTATAGGTGGTAATAGAAATAGTCATTTTTCCTCCAGTTACTTCCCATTTAACTCAAAATGATTAATTACAGAGGTCTACAAGACCCTTCTTGCTCAGACCCTCTACTTCCTGATTACCTTTGTCTTCCAATCTTGCTCCCCTTGCTCACTCTGTTTCAGGCACACTGGCCACAATTGCCTTCAGCTTCTGCCTTAGAGCCTTCATACTTCCTGTTCCCTTCACCTGGAATATTCATACCCTAGGTATCTGAATAGCTTGGTCTTTTACTGCCTTCAGGTATCTGAATGCTACCTTATCAAACAGATCTTTTTTGAGCATTTATATAAAATAGCAACCCCCTCCTCAAACACTTATTCCCGTTAACCTGCCTTTTTTAATAAGATTTATTAATACCTTTATTTATCTTCTGATTTTGAATTTTTACTGTCTTTTCAAAATATAACATTTGACATATAGAAGAAAGT
>RJWJ010045875.1:0-11579 GCA_004363605.1 Indri indri | reverse complement strand
CACAACTGTCCTTCCACCTCCCCACTTGCACATCAGCATTTCACTCCGTAGTTTCATTTTGCTAACACAGAGTGAATATCACACAAAACAACTAGAGCAGGGTCAGCTAATACAGCATAAAGTTGCCTAACAATTTGTTAAATTAAAAAGTAGATGGGTTCTCATCTGAAATTTGTTATGCTGTCTTCCTAGGAGATAACGAAGTTCACATGGAAACCCACCAAGCTGTTTACTAAATGGATTCAAATTTCTTAGATGGCAGTATTCTGTTTCTCTTCCTAAAATGGAGCTTTGAGATTTTGGCAGGGGAAGGAATGGGTTTCAGTGGAACCAGTTTTGCCTTTTCTATTAGCTGAACTCAGTTTTTAGTACTAAAATATAGCCATACCCCTAACTTAAGAAAGTGAGCTACAGTCAACACAACCATAAAACTTGAGGGCCCTGGAGTAGTTGCTGGAGGGCGTCCAGCCAGCTGCTCCCTGCCGCTCCTTGGTGGCTCATCTCAGCCCACTAGGGGTCACAAGTGAACAGCCTGGGTTGCCACAGAACTCTCTGAGCTCGCGTCCACTCAACAGTCCTATGCTCACTCACATGGTTTTCCCAGAGTTTAGTCTTAGTGGTTGACAACAGTAATGGTTTCTTTCCTTCTAAAGCAACATTTTCTTCAAAGAATTTTTTTTTCCTACTACAGGACACAAACATACTTTGATGACAGTGGGTAATTTCCTGATTTATATAACACTTTTTGCTTCTTAGATATTTTTAAAAATCTAGCTTCTTTAAAAGAAAGTATAGAAAATTATGCTTTCCATATTTACTTTATCATTTCTTCGAAGATGTTTTTGGAAAAACACCAAAATAAAAATAGGATTCCTAAACTTTACCTGATGGGAAGATTTTCTCCACCTTTCACGGATCCAATTTTAAACTCCCCTGCTTGGTAATTTTAAATGAAATTACCCTAGTTCTGGTTTAAACAATCCGTTTTATCTTGACACTGTCTACAAAGATGCTTCCTCCCCACCTTCCCTGCTGTTAGTTCCTGATTGACAACCTGCTATCAATCCAGTCACTGCTGTTTTTATTTTTTATTTTTTTTGAGACAGGGTCTTGCTCTGTTGCCCGGGCTAGAGTACCGTGGCATCAGCCTAGCTCACAGCAACCTCAAACTCCTGGGCTTGAGCGATCCTACTGTCTCAGCCTCCCCAGTAGCTGGGACTACAGGCATGCGCCACCATGCCCGGCTAATTTATATATATGTGTGTATGTGTGTGTGCGTGTATATATATATATAAAAAAATATATATATATATTTTTAGTTGTCCAGATCATTTCTTTCTATTTTTCAGTAGAGACGGGGTCTCACTCTTGCTCAGGTTGGTCTCAAACTCCTGACCTCAAGCGATCCCCCACCGCGGCCTCCCAGAGTGCTAGGATTACAGGCGTGAGCCACCGCGCCCGGCCTGTTTTTATTATCTTAAGACTTTCTTCTTTTACATGCCACACCTGAGGGTGTACCTACCAGATGAGCTGATCATTATATAGAAATGCAGTGTATTTGACTATATTCAGGCTTTCCTCCATTCTATTAATAAAGGACTGGATTTTCAAATAAGTCATTTTATCCAACGGGAAGAAGCTGATTCCACCAAAAATGTCAAGTAGGTCGCATGACTGCAAATGCAACGTTTGCAAATACTGTAGGAAAAAAATAAGGCATAAGATTTACTAATAGTACATTGAATATAGCACTCTTTGACAAATGACAATAATTACTCTTATGTCAGGTCAGACTAATACTCATGGTAGAAGTACACAATGGCGACAGCACAATGAGAAGACTATGGGTGAACCACGGGTAACTGGGTTTGAAATCAGTACCCACTTCAAGATATAAAGTTCAAACGTATCTAGTTAATGTTTATTCAGTGTCGTGCTTTATCTCTTTAAAGTATTTAATTTCTTATATTAATGCCCCTCACATTAGATTAACCCCATGAGGGATCCAAGCAATAATACCCTAGACAGACAGTGCTATCTTATACTAAAATCATGTCTAAAGGATATGTAGTCAAGGCAACAGCTGTAGCCACTGGAGATGGGTAGAAGAATACTGAGGACAAGAAGAGAAATCAGGACAGTATGAGAGTGAATAATTATGGTCATTAAAGTGAAGAAACCAACAAGAAAGGAAAGAAATTCATAAAAAAATTCAAAAATAGCTATCAAAGGTGTTTTAGACAGGAAAGTTGAATTCGTAAATGGAATTTGACAGAAAGGCAGGGTGAGTATGCAAAATTCAATTACAATAAAAGACAACAACAACTATTTAGGGACATTATCACTTGGGACAAATCACACTAATAATCACTAATATGATAAAGTCTGTGTCACAATCAAAAACTTTTGAGTCAATACAGATTATGGCTGTTTAATGAACAGAACCAATCCATAAGAATGTACAACTCCGATAATAGTCGAAATTTTGCTAATCAACTAATCTACTTTTGAGTAAGCACATACAGGGAGATGCAGGTAGAACAAGGATGGAGACAAAAGATGTCTCCAAGGTGCTCTGAGGAGCTCTGGGCAAATGCAGGATGCTCTGCTTCAAGTGTGCAAACCTAATGAGTTTCCTCACTGTTCTGGCTTTGCTGCAGTCCATCTCAGGTCTTTTACCCCTTCTAAGTTCTGGGTTTTTTGTAAATAAAAGACAAACTTGTCTGCATCTGTATTTCTCTGAACATCACTTGAGCCCAGGAGTTTGAGGTTGCTGTGCGCTAGGCTGACGCCACGGCACTCACTCTAGCCTGGGCAAAAAGAGTGAGACTCTGTCTCAAAAAAAAAAAAAAAAAGTACTCTGATTTAGTATCTGAGGGCTTGATTTTTGTCCGTAGGTTACCACTCACCCATTCTGGGAAAAGCCCTAAACTTATTGGGTCTCAGTTTCTTTGTTTGTTAATTGGGGCCAGTAATCCCCAACCCACTTCTCCCAGAGGGCTCTATAAGAGGTGATGTTGAAGGTGATGATGGTGATAAAAAAATAATGATTGAAGTGAGCTTTCTACATGCTGGGTTCTGCTGTAGAAGCTTTGGACATACAAATGGATTTATTCCTCATAGCAGCTCTGGAATCTACACGCTCTTATGAATCTCCCCATTTTACAGGTGAGGGAACTGAGGCCCAGAGAAGCTAAGCAGCCTGCCCAATGTCTCATGTGTTGCAGAAATAAACTAAGATCACCCAAATAAGAACAAGCAAAGCCTGTTTATTCTGAGCTTGCTGTGTCAAGGCAGTTGGCCACTATTACTTGAGCTTGGCAGAGACCCAAAGTGGGCCTGGGAGTGGGAAAGGCTTAGAGTGGAAAGAGGGAAGACTTCAGTGCACCCTGGTGGCAGCTGCTGGCCTGGGGAGGCTGGAGGCTGGCATCCTACGTGGTGGGTTAGGGATACATGTTTGGCTTTCCTCAGTTGGTCCCAAGTTGGAAGTGGAGATAAAAATTAAGAAGCTGGCAGTCCTTGTTCAAGTCCTGGTCACTTTGGGCCAATTACTACAGGAGTAATTGTTTGGCTTCCTGGACTGGTGGCTGCAGACAGTAGGTCAGAGTTCTATTTTTGTGTATGGTTTGGCCATTGTCCCTTTGCATATTCAGCCTCTGACAGTAGAGTGCCCAGCACTGGGCTTCCCGCTGCAGGGCCACCCTATAGAGGAGAGAGGACCTGGCAGAGTGACTTTGTGCACAGGAGGAAATGCCCATTGCCCACCCAGGGTCAGAGGCCTAGGACCAGCAGGCATTGCCTCCTGGTCCCCATCCCCTCGGGCCCTGCTTTGACACAGGCAGCACATTGAAGGTGACATGGCAGCCCAGGATGTAGGCATGGTGCCATCCCGGGGCAGTGGCTGAATCTGACTCCTAATACGGGACACAGACTCCGCGTAACAGCTATTGCAAGGAAAGGTGGAAGAGAAGACGACACCGCCAAGTTTGCATTCAAAGTTATTAAAAAACAAACTCAAGAACTTCTGCAACTCAAAAACAACAATAAAAAACAACCCAATGTAAAAAATGGACAAAGGCCTTGAATAGATATTTCTCCAAAGAAGATGTACAAATGGCCAACAAGCACATGAAAAGGTGCCCGCCATCACTAATCACTAGGGAAATGCAAATCAAAACTGCGATGAGATATCGCCTCACACTCATCAGGATGGCTACTATCAAAAAACCCAGAAAATGACCAGTCTTGGCAGGGATGTGGTGAAATCGGAGCCCTTGTGCACTGTTGGTGGGGATGTAAAATGGTGCAGCCATTGTGGAAAACAGCATGGTGGTTCCTCAAATCATTCAAAATGGAATTACTATAGGATCCGACAGTTCCATCTCTGGGTATACACACAAAAGCTTTGAAAGCAGAGCTCGAAGAGATATTCGTATACCCACATTCACAGCGGCATCATTGATAATAGCTAAAACAAGGAAGCAACCCCAGTGTCCACTAATAGTTGAATGGATAAAGAAAATGTGGAACATACATGCAATGGAATATTACTCATCCTTACAGAGGAAGGAAATTCTGACACATGCTACAACATGGATGCAACCTGGGGACATTATGCTACGTGAAATAAGCCAGTCACAAAAAGACAAATACTGTCTGGTTCCACTTACAGGAGGTACTTAAAGGAGTCTAATTCACAGAGACAGAAAGTAGAATAGTGGTTGCCAGGGGTTGGGAGAGGGAGGAATTGGGAATTTTTGCTTAATGGGTCTAGAGTTTCAGTTTTGCAAGAGGAAGAGTTCTGGAGGTTGGTCACACAGCAAGGTGAACATACTTAACACTAGTGAACCGCACACTTAAAAATGGTTAAGATGGTAAATATAATGTTATGTACATTCCACTACCCTGAACAATAAAAATAAAAACAGCAGCAACAACAAAACCAAACACAACCAAATGTGGTCCTAGGAGGTTGAGCTGACTGGCAATCCTCTGCCAGGCTCTAGATGTGAAACCCTGGTCAAGTCCCCTCTCTGCTCTAGCGCTGTCCTCTCAGGAGGCGACTTCACGGTTTCTTGAGGACGGCTCTGCTAATCCCCACAATGCCCAAGGAGCTGAAGCATCGGATCTAGGCAGGAACAACCTGTGCTTGAGTATGGCCCGCTCAACAGCTATTCTTACCCCCTCCTGTGCCGACAAACCCCAGTTTTATTCTATTTTCAGGCAGGCAGCAGGTGCTCAGGGAAAGTAAACACGCCCCCAACCCAGAGAACGAACCTCAAGTTTCCTAGATCGGTCATGAAAATCCACTCACTCTTTGCCAGTGATTGGTCTAGGGGTGGACACGAAACCTATTCTGGCCACTAAGACAGGAGACAAGTTGCTGGGACTCAGGGGAAAGATGTTTTTCTCTAATAAAAGAGGATGCCACAGGAACAAGGCTTCTTTCCTGCACTGTCTCATCTTCCTGCCTTGAAAGTGACAATCGCTGTCAAGTGCTGGTGCTTCAGCAGCCTTTTCGTGATCATGAGATGACAAGCCCAAGGACAGAAAGCCAACAACACCCTGTGGGACGGTAGGGCAGGAAGACAGAAGGAGCCTTTGTCTTTGGTGACACGGTTAAGCCACTGCGTCAAACTTGGAACTGCCAACTCCCAGGCATCTTTTGTTTGTGCGAACTGATGTCTTCATTGCTGCTTGTCAGGTTTGCTGCTACAGTCTAAGCCCAACAGAACACAGCAGGGCCCACTAATGTGTCCCCTTGGCCCCCACCCACCCCAGCTGGGAGGGAAATTCCTTGCTTTCTTCCAAGGCTGCTTGGGAAAAAAAATCTACAGTTTTGCTGCTCCTTTTATTTTCCCTCTTTCTTTCCAATCTTAGTTCCTCCTTCCCCAATATTCCTACCCATTCATTTTCTTAAAAGGTTCTCTCTTTGTCTCCTTTATTGCTTGGTGACCTCACCTCAGGCCCATCCTCATTCCTCACTTCTCCTGACACACTGTGCCCCAGCTCTTTTGAAACACCTGCCTTCCCCGAAAGTGCTCAGTAGTCTTCGCGTCATTCTGGCCAGAGATCAGGGAGTCCTGAGCACTTTGTCAGGCCTTAATTAGCATCTTGGTTCTTTTTATAACGCAGTGAGCAAAAGATCCTAAACTAAGACATAGACATGAGACCAAAGGGATTTTAAACAAAGTCCCTTTTATTTTCTACTCGAGATAATATTATGAAATGAGATAATATTCTCCCTGGTTTATCAGTCCTTCGGTGGATAAATTCCGCCCTCCCCCCAAATGAATAGTGGAGGGGGCCAAAGACAAAGAGAGTTTTGTCTCCAGGCAAGCTCTGTGGGCTCGGCCTGGCCGTCCCAGGGGAGAGCCCCTTGCATCAGATGACTGGCAGCGGTGGCATTCGATCCCAGCTTTTCCTTGCCCCTTTGGGACTCTGGAGGGAAGACTTCATCTATTCCCTAATAAGAATATAACAAAGTAGCAAGCGTGCATAATTTTTCAAGCTAAGGAGCAAGATAAAAGAATTGTACAAAGCATTTTGTGCTTTCATGTCCTTCCCTCGACATAACTGGGATGAAAGATGCTCTGGAGCAAAACATCCAAGGCTTTGTGGTACCACAGCTGGGGGCACTGGTACCTTTTTAAGTTCCTGCCTTCCTAGAAGAAAACAGAGATGCCACATCCCCAAAGCCCGTAAGCCTGAGATGCAGGATGTCCTATCTGTCTCAAAGCACTAGGAGGTGCTGTTATCCCCATTTTACAGATGGGGAAGCTAAGGCCCAATTAGGTGAATTGGTTTGCCCAAGGTTGGGGAGCTGAGTTTTGACCTCTGTCTCTGGCGTTTGTGCTCTACTGCCTCCTAGGAAAATGACTGAACGAATGACCCCAATTCAGGCTTCTCCATTCTGGACTTCAGCGAGGACTGCTGTGGCTCACAGATGAACAGAGAAGCCGAAACAAAGCATGCTGCCTCCCAAATCAGATGCATGGTCCATTCGTGCAGCCGGAAGCTCAGCACAATTTCCTGAAATTGTGCCATGGTAGTTCTGGGACCTGGCAAGAGAGCTTGGGGTGCGTCTGCGTGAGTGTGGACTCTGGTGGAGACAAGTAAGGGATGGTTTTGGGAATCTGGTGAGCTTTGTCTCACAGCCTCCATCATCCTGCCACTATAGACATGCCTTACCTCTGTCCCTTCCCATCACGAGTGCAGGGTCATGGTCTCCTGAAATGTTCTAGACCAGTGTCCCCTTCAGAAAGCTCTGGCCCCTTCCCGGATCACTTTCCTGCCTTCGTCTGGAGAGCAGAGCATCTCCCAGAGGAGCACCTTGATGTCATCAGCCTTGGTCCCAGTGCTCATCAGGCAGGTGCAAAGTGTGGGTCGATACAAAGGGTCAAAGCAGCCTGTCTCATGGGGCAGAAAAAGGTGCTTCACTGAGGAAGGACCCAGAGGCTTTCTGGGGTGGAGGGGAGGGCAAGGGATGTGGAGAGGGACTTGAGTCTGTATCATGACCTTGCTTTGCTGTGTGACTTTGGGAAAAGTTCTTAAGCTCTCTGAGCCTCATTTGCCAAGTGGGAATTATTATTCTTTCCTTGCAGAATTAACGTAGTTATATCTTCAAATGACCTAGCACAGCTACTGATCCATGGTGTTTACACCATGACCTTCCTTTTGCATGGGGGACACAGTAATGATGCAGGCAGGGCACGTGAGGAGACATTTCCCAGCCTCCCTTGCAGGGAGGTGGGGCCATGGGACTGAGCTCCAGCCAATGAAATGGGGCAGAATTAATATATGCCCATAATCTTCCCTCCTGTAATCCCCCACTTCTTACATTCTGTTGGAATTTTGTCTCATGGCCATAACCAACCGCAAACAGGCTGGCAAATGTAGTATCCCTCAAAAACAGACAACAGATTCCGATGCATCATTGGCAGCCTCCACCATGTAATCTGAAAAGAAATGGGCATGCACTTGCTTTGTTCTTTCCCCCTCCACTCCGGCTCAGATGCAGACGTAATGGCAGGAGCTGAAGCAACCACTTTGGACCCAAGAGAAGCTACCTGTTGAGGGTGGCAGAACTGCTCTTCTAGTCCTGAGATGTCTCAGGATTGTTAAGTGAGAGATAAATATGCTTCTAACTTGTTTCAGCCATTGTATTTTGGGGTCTCTTTGTGAGATCAGTTCTGACTGTCCTTTAACAGATCTATTCCTGCTACGAGTGAACTAGTTTCCCAGCGTAAGATGCAAAAGCCTTTAACTCTCTTATACATTAGTCTCCTTCTCACCCAAGACATTCCCCTGAGTTAGAAGGACACTTTCCATCTTCAGCACAAAGGGAGTTTCAACCTTGCTCTTGGTCCTCTTCACAATTTTTCCATGAAAGCCTAGAAATTCCTTATCCCACAGCATTCCTGATTGCTTGGAATTGCTTTATTGTCATGGAGATAAACCACCAAACTTCATACCTAATAAAGATCTCTCCCTCTAATAAGGAGAACAGGGCACTTGAGATAACAGAGCAAAAGGCTGAAGCAGATGACAAAATAAATATTATATATTTAAAATGGCTAAAGAAATCAAAGACAGCATAGAAACCATAAGGAAAAAATAGCATAGCAGATATTTTTCTAATTTTTTTCTTGTTACAGGACCCACACCTGGCAGGGATACAGTAAAATTCAACCCCCAGACAACACACATGAAAACCTCATCATGCTCCTTGGAAAATGCCAGACATGTGTGTGTAGTTAGACTTTGTGATTCTCTGAAGAAAGAGAACTAGGTTAAATATTTTAATTGGATTCACATGTCTCTTGTGCCCTGAACATATGCTTTCAGGATGCTTCTTGATTTAAAGCCCATATCAGGGATGTAGTTCATTTTCTAGAATAAGTGGTTTAATTTTAGCCAAGAAATATATCCACTGGTTCTTGGAGCGGTTTATTCCCCACTGTGATTCTGCTTAAGCAAAAGTACTAAGAATCAGGGATGGGTGCAGACACTTAGACTCTTCAAGGATGAACGTGAAAATCACACGGTGCCACTGTGTCACTTTACAGATGCACGAAGTGGCCTGTGGAAGCAGCTGTCCAGGGCAGGCAGCGGGATTAGCACATGTGCTTTGGTTTTCTCCGCCTGCTGGAGAAGAATCTGACTTCTCCGTTTCTGAGCTTGTGTTTATTTTTCAGTCTGCTTTTGCCTGAAAGATCTCTGAGTGCACAGGCGGACCATAGCTAAATGGTTGAGAGGTGCATATTACTTCCATCTGGTGGGATGGGTCTGTCGAAAATGAGCTTCAGAGTGTATTCTTTGTTTTTATTTCGAGTGTGATGAAAATCCGCCCCACTTCCAGTCCTGCAGAGCTCTGCCTTGTCTCTGGCCTGCCGGGGCCCGCTGTGGAGAGGAAATGAAGGCAAGGGCCAGACCTGGGGATGGGTGTCCTGCTTATTGGCTGAGTGCGAGAAAGCAGAACTCAGTTACTTCTGAGTTGGGACTTCGGTTCTGGTGACCTGTGCCTGGAAGAATTTGCATTTTGAGCTGGGTTACCCCTGGTGGGGTAAAGGGGTCAGTTCATGGTAAAAAGGTGCTGGGGTCAGAAAGCCAAGGGTAGGCATGGCGGCTGGGAGCTCTCCAGGGCTTCCCGAATCTTTTTGTGTTGATGTTCTCAATGTCAGCCTGTAAATAAACCATGGGAACGATGTCTCAGTCCATTTCTGTTGCTTTATAACAGAATACCTGCAAACGGGTGATTGTATTATTAATATCATTATATTATATTATTAATATAATTATATTATATTCTAATTTCGTTATAAAGAAAAGGAATTTTTGTTACAGTTATGCAGGCTGAGACATCCAAGATCAAGCAGCTATATCTGGGGAGGGTCTTCTTGCTGGTGGGGACCCTCTGCAGAGTCCTGAGGTGGCACAGGGCATCGCATAGCCAGGGGGCTGAGTGTGCTAGCCCAGGTTTTTCCTCCTCTTCTTGTTAAGCCACCAGTCCCACTGCCATGATAACGCATTGGCTCATGAGTCCATGAATCCATGAATGGATCAATCCGTTCATGAGGGCAGAGCTCTCATGACCCAGTTTCCTCTTAAAGGCCCCACCTCTCAATACTGCCGCATCGGGGATTAAATTTCAGTGTGAGTTTTGGAGGGGACAGATAGCAAACGGCTTTCTCGAACAACTCTGGGAAGCTCAGGGCGGAAGGTGGCGGATGAACCAAGGCTCGTGAGCTGCCCTGAGCTGTCACCCCATCTTCGCAGTATCTTGAATTCAGGATAGAGCAGTTACTTCCTTTCTCTTCCAGATCGCAGCTCTGCCCAGCCTGGGCTGGCCTCCTTGCAAATCTGTACCTCCGGTCAGAAGTGGAAGCCAGAGTGAAGAGTGTTGGTGGCTTCAGACAGTCCATCCAGCCATGAGAAAAGCTACGTGCCCCGTGACCACAATTGATAGCAGTGCACTGTAGCGGTGTGTGCCTTGGGGTGCATCTGTCCAGTGAAGATGCAGCTTTTCTATCCATTTTTGTTGGACAAAATCTAACTAAGGGCTCTCTCTCTCTCAGCTAACCTTGCATGAACCCTGCACACCTGGCTGAAAAGAGAAATTCTTCCAAACAGCTACTATTCTCACAGAGACAAGACAGAGTCTTGATGTGGATTAAACTAACCTTCCTTCCCCGCACTTCCCCCATCCAGTGTGTTGGGTTGGTAGAGCCAGCCTGGGCCCTCCTCCCCGACCTCTCTGTCCTTGCTCCGTTGATCCTGTATTTCTAGAGGCCAAATGGAGGGGCCAGTGGCCACGGTTGTTCACCTGAGAGTTTATCCAGAGCCTCCGGAGAGGGTCTGAGGCACCTCGAGGCTCAGCCAGAATGATCCGACCACACTGCTCTCAGCTTCATTTTTTCTTAATTAGCTCTAATTGCTCTGTCATCATAACTGTACCGACATCGAAAGCCTTCAAGTTCCTTTAAGCAGCTGGCAGTAATCGGTCTCATTAATCTCGCAGATTCCCGTCCTTTGAAGATCGCTGGTTTGCTTTAGAAATGATGCTCTCTCTGTTCGGTGCCGTTTTCCGCCTCTCTGCTGCACTCTCCAGGTCTGCAGCGAAAATGTGGCCAGGAGCCTGGGAACTCATCCACACCCTGGCGCCCACTGCCTTGTCCAGGCCCGGCCCTGGGGAAGGTGTCGTCCCTGGGAGAGGCCGGGATAGGGGGGCTTGCTTCAGGCTGTGCTGTGCTCTAGAGCATGAAGTCGGGGACACAGGGCTTCACCGCCGTCTGCCCTGTGGCTCCCCCAGCCTTGGGTTGCAGTCACTTAAATGTTCAATCTTGGGCCTCTTCTTTATGTGGTCTTTGGTAACGGGGACAGCAGCAGCACCCGCGGGGGCCAGGCCCTTAGGGAATGAGTTCTGGAACCAGGATGACTTGGAGGTGGTGTTTACTGAGGGTAGACTGAGGCCATGCAGCAGAGAGGGTGAGAAATCAGGGTATAAACGAGGGGGCCTGAGGTCACAGCTGGAGAGTGGTGCTCAGTGTCCAGCCCAGGGGACAAGGCGAGGCTGGAAA
>RJWJ010045874.1:0-11578 GCA_004363605.1 Indri indri | reverse complement strand
CATAATGATCTCCAGTTTCATCCAGGTTACTGCAAATGGCAGGATTTCATTCTTTTTATGGCTAAATAATATTCCATTGTGTATATGAACCACATTTACTTCATCCTTCCCCATCTCTCACCATATACAAAAATCAACTCAAAATGGAATACAGATTTAAATGTAAGACCGGAAACTATGAAACTACTAAAAGAAAACACGGGGTTATACTATAAGATGTTGGTCTAGGCAAAGAATTCTGGGGTAAGACCTCACAAGTACAGGCAACAGAGGAAGAAATACACAAATGGGATCACGTCAAGCTAAAAAGCTTCTGCACGGCAAAGGAAACAATCAACAGAAAGGGAAGAGACAGCCCACAGAACAGGAGAAAATATTTACAAACTACCCATCCCACAAGGGATTAATAACCAGCATATATAAGGAACTCAAATAACTCAAAAACAAAAAACAAACAAACAAAAAATACAACACACAAATAATCTGATTTAAAAATGGGCAAAAGACCTACACAGACATTTCTCAAAAGAAGACACACAAATGCCAATCAATAGGTATATGACAAAATGCTCACTATCACTAACCATGAGGGAAATGCAAATCAAAACCACAATGAGATATCATCTTACCCCAGTTAGAATGGCTATTATCAAAAAGGCAAAAAGTAACACCCGTACTTTTTGAAATGCATGATTGGCCATGTCAGTCCCTTGCTTTAAATCCTTCAAAGGCTTCTGATTATTCTTAAGTTACAGATTAAAACTGTAACAAAGTCTACAAACCCCTGTAAATCCGAGTCTAGGTTCTTTATGTTCCCGCCTCATCTCGCCCCATCCTCCCCTTACTCCTCATGGTCTGAATCAGAGGTCAGCACACTTTTTCGGTACGTTGCCCCATTTTAGGCTTTATGAGCCATACAATCTATTTCAACTACCCAGCTCTGCCCACGTAATGAGAAACCAGCCACAGATAATACATATTTTAATAAATGAATGTGTTCCAGTAAAACTTTCTTTATGGATATTGGAATTTCAGTTTCAAGTAATGTCAGGTATCATGAAATATTATTATTCTTTTGATTTTTTTTCAAGTATTTAAAAGTATACAAACCATGGACTGTACAAAACAGGTATAGGCTGGACTAGGCCCATGGGGCTTAATTTGCTAATCCCTGGCCAAACCACACTGGACTTTTTCAATTCCTGGAAGACACCAAGCTTTCTTTGCACGTGCTCTCTGCCTGTTTCCTTCCTTCCCCCTGTGTATTTGGTAAATTCCCACGTCAAGTCTCAATTTAAATGTTACTTCTTTAGGAAGCCTTCTGTGATAGCCTTAGACCAGGTTACATCTCTGCACTAATCACTGTCATATGACTTTTCCCTCACGGTAGTTAATAATTATAGCAAGTAAGTAAGTATTTGTTTAATTATTAGCTTAAGGTCTGCCACCTCCCCCAATAAAATGTAAGTCCTACGTGGGCAGAGACCATGATGTCTCCATCCCTGTTTCATCCTCTACCAAACTGGCACAGTGTCTTGCACAAAAAAAGGTGCTTAGAAAACACAGCTGAATGAATATTTTCTCTGTGAAAATTGTAAGTAACATGAATGCAAGGACCTTACGTATTTTATCATAACCCCTAGTACTTGGTACAGTAGCTCCTTCGGTGTTTGTCAAATGAGAAAGTTAGACAAGGCTTATCAACAGGATCAAACGGGTGCTTAAAGCCAATTGCTAAGAAATATATAGCAGGGTGGAGGCGGTTTGGAAGACAAAGCAAATAGAACAGGAATACCAGAGTGGGGGCTTTCTCCACCTACCAAATGAGCAATTATGAAAGATGTGGCCAGCACAGAGCAGTTTACATACAGAATGGATAAAAATAAAGAGTTTAGTAGGACATGACGACTGGATTTGGTGGGGGGGGGGGGGGGGGGGAATAGGTGGTAAAGGAAAGAAAGAAACATTGTTATCCACAGATATGAAACAGTTTATTTTAGAGAAGTTATCTACAAAGGTTCCACTAGCCACCTGACTGTTATAACACTACAGAAGCAAATTCTTTGTGAATTTTTACAACGGGAGGAGACCTCTGGTCTGTAGAAGACAGGCCAAGAACAAAGCCACGGGATCTGAATGACGAATTTTGGGGAACAAACGATGGGACAAGAGATACTAAGTCCAGGTCAGGTCACCAGCGTGGAACATGGGTAGGCCACCGATGAGGAGCAAAGACACAATGGCAGATTTTAGCAATACTTAAGACTCAGAGTGCTTCCGAGCTTCTGAAAATGCATACGTACGTTCACTTTTTTAAAAAGCACTCTTTACGTTTTAAACATGAAGGAAAACATTCCGTATTATGAGCATTCTTGCCCCTTTTGAAGCAGGGAAAGGTTGAGTCTGTCCCAGTTAAACATTCAGAAAAACTAAAACTGAATTGTCAAACTAACTGTGCCTAACACTCAGGTTTTCTTTGCACATTTGGTAGAAAAGGATGGTTCTCAAGACACCTGCTCATGGCAATTATCTTGTAGTCACAGCCTTCTGAGTAAAACAGACACTAGTACTTTTGTTGGTAATACTGATATTTCATAACAAAGCTAATGTAGCCTCAGTAGGAACAATCGCTTGCACACGAAAAGGAGTATTATTTCTAAGGAATCCTGGTGAGGTATTTGCTTTCTCCTGACCACACACCCAAGCATGCATTCTGACACTCACACACGTGAGGTGGCTGCTCTTTGCAGGTTTCTGGCACTTCCGAAGTCGTTGAAGTGAGAATGGCACTGCTTCAGAGACACACCAACTTTTGGAGGCTTTAACACCACTTAGCCTTGTTTTAACATGTCCTAAAAACACAACTTCGGTTCTAAACAGAGTACAGAGGGAGTGATATAAAGTGGTCACGACATAAAAACATTCATTATGAGCACACTTTTTTCCTTCTAAAAAAATTCTAAGAAAAATACTAAATATTCAAAAAGTATAATTTTAAAACTATCGTCCTAAATTATAGCTGTCTCGCTTTCTAAGCATTGATCTTCCTTAGCTGGTAACCAGCTATGAAGGAATTCCAGCAGGACTAAAACGATGTTTGAGTTTTCTGTAACGGCAGTAAGTCACCATAGCTATAAAAAGCCATTTGATTAAAAATGATCAAGAATGATTCTCAGGGACAAAATTATGAGTGAATCTAACCTAATTATTCCTATTTAATATATTTTTGAAAGATGTGTAGACACAAATATTAAGGGTCAGTTTAGTTTCTGAGAAATTCTCTAAGCTGGCTACACAGAGGAAAAAGCCCTGTACAAAGGGGTTCAAGACATTTGGTAAGGCAATTCCATCAAAGGAACACATCACTGTTCCATCTGTCCCTTATCAGATGTTTCTTCCTGAACAGTGTAACATTAAACATTTTTCCTCTTTTATTTTTTAGTTGACACATAACAAACATACATACGTATAGGATACAGAGTGCTATTTTGATACATGTATGCAACGTATAATGATCAAACACGGGTAATTAGCATATCTATCATTGCAAGCATTTAACATTTCTTTGTTCTGGAAACATTCAAAATCCTCGCTTCTGGCGGTTTTGAAAATATACAATGAATTACAGCTAAGCATATTCACCCTACAGTGTCGCAGAACAGCAGAACTCACTCCTACTATCTAGCTGTAATTCTGCATCCATTAAACTACCTTTCCTCCTCCCCCCCCACCCCCCAACCCTTCTCAGAGTAATACCTACAATTCTATTCTCTACTTCCATAAACTCAAAATAATTTTTATCTCCCACACATGAGTGAGAACCTGTGGTATTATCTTTCTGGGCCTGACTTATTTCCCTTACAAAATGCCTCCCAGGTTTATCCGTGTTGCTGTGTGTGGCAGGAATGCCCTTCTTCGCTACTGCTCAACAGAATCCATTGTGTGTATATACCACCTTTTCCTTACCCATTCATCTGCTGATGGACATGTAGGTTGATTCCATATCTTGGCTATTGTGAGCAGTGCTGCAGTGAACACAGGGTACAGGTATCCCTTTGATATACTGATTTCCTTTCCTTTGGATAAATATCCAGTAGTGGGACTGCTGGATCATATGGTAGTTCTATTTTTTTTTTTTTTTTTGAGAGAGACTTCCACAATGGCTTTACTAATTTACATTACCACCAACAGTGTATAAGAGTTCCCTTTTCTTGGAATCCTTGCCAGTATTTGTTATTATTATTACTATTTTTTTTTTGTCTTTTTGATAATAGCCTTTCTAACTGGGGTAAGATGATATCTCATTGTGGTTTTGATCTGCATTTCCCTGATTATTAGTGATGTTGAGCATTATTGCATATGTTTATTGGGCATCTGTATGTCTTCTTTTGAGAAATGTCTATTCCATTCCTTTGCCCACTTTTTAATCAGATGATTTGGGGTTTTTTTGTTTTGTTTTTTTGGTTTTTTTTTTTTTTTTTTTTTTTTTTTTTTTTTTTTTTTTTTTTTTTTTTTTTTTTTTTTTTTTTTTTTTTTTTTTTTTTTTTTTTTGCTGTTGAGTTGTTTGAGTTCCTTGTATATTCTGGATATTAGTACTTTGTCAGATAAATAGTTTGCAAATATTTTCTCTCATTCTACAGGCTGTCTCTTCACTGTTGATTGTTTCCTTTGCTATGCAAAGGCTTTTTGGTTTAAATAGTCCCATTTGTCTATTTTTATTTTTGTTGCCTGTGCTTTTGAGGTCTTAAAATCTTTGCCTAGACCACCATCCTGAAGTTTTTCCCCTGCTAATCAGTATTAAAATTTGATAACTTAAAACATTTTCTAGTAGATGATAATATTGATACAACTAACTCCCTTGAACTTAAGGTACAAATACTTGCTTTCTCTTCTATACTAAGCAAAATTCCTGAAGGAAAAAAAGAATTATTTTTAGAGTTGTTATTCCCCTTTTTGGATGTCTGCCCTGTTTTATTTACTTTATAAGTAAATATGTGCGCATAGTTGTGTGGGTGTGTTTAGAACTGGAGGAGTCTAATTAGAAAAAGGGTTTCTGTACTGGCACCGATAGTACCATAATCTATCGCCATCTTGTGGCCAGGAGATGTAACTGTCGTGCTAAATTCCAGAAGCTGGATTTCTTTCCTCCAGGATGGATTAGAACTACAGCAGTAGACTTTTTGGTTATGTTTTAACTGGAATCTTTTATTAAGTGCCACAAAGTAAATAAATGTGTAACTAAAATGTCTCCTCTATTCTCAGCAATCAAAAATCCCAAATAGTATAATCTAGAAGTAAAAGGAATCTAGCAAAAATAGTCAAATATATTTGGGCTGCTTTGAATAATTTCAAGATATATTTGAGAAGAAAAGCAAGAGTGAAAGTTTGACCTCAGGAATCCTCAGATATTTTATTTAATCACTCTACCATTCCAATGCTTTAACTGTTTTCTTCCAAATTTATTTCTCTTTCTATCAGATTCTTATTCCCTGCCACTTCCCTCAAAGTTTCCCAAGGGAAACAATAAACATTAAATCACAATAACATAATCAAGACACAGATAAAAGAAAGCTGAAAAAGCTGCAAACTGAAGAATCCAGTGCCTCTCTGAATTTTTCTATCATCTATGCTTGAAAGCAGAAATCACACCATAGATAAAACAGTCTATTTTTTAAATCATGGCTGACTGATATCTGAGACAGTTCAGCCAGTGGTCCTCCAAGCAACACTCCTGGTAAGGGCAAACATTAGAAGAGAATCTGGAAAAGTACCTCCCTCACCCCCAGAGCGGTTAAATGTAAAATGTATAAGGACCTATTCTCACCTCACCAAACCAAATGATAAATAATGTATTAATGTATACTGGATGCTCATGGCTGCCACAAGCTAGCAATTTTCTGAACAATTGAGGATATCTGCAATAACCTAAAATGTCACAATGTGTTGCCAAGGCTTCCAGTATTTTGTAATAAGTATTTTACAAGACAATTTGTACACAGTTGATATAAAACAAAACTGTTGGTATTGTTATTTTAAATTAAATTTCCATGCCATTAACAAACACCTTCGAAAAACAGTAGCATCTATAAAAATCACTGTAATATATAATACACATATGCACAAATATATATATATATTTAATACACATTCCATAAAAGTACAGTCTGCTCTTGTCACCATCCTACCCTGGTACTAGAAAGAATCATAAAACACAGTGGGGGTATTTGGTTTTTCCTTAAATCAAGTAGAATACATAATATTAAAGAATTTAATTCAGTGAATTAATATATGTTTGCTATTTTCTACTCTTTTAGTTTCTCCTAACACAACTAGAAGGATTTAGTAATCCTTTTATATTATCGGCATAATGTTTAAAAAATGTTTTTTAAAGCTCCCCTAGATATACTGGTTCGTTTTTATGCCTCAAGGACTTTAGACTCTTGGATGAAAGCAGGAATTCACTGAAGCACTTGATATATTTTGTTGACTATATCAGTGTCCCAAATGAACTCAGACACCAGATGACATTATAGATCCTTGTGAAAGCAATGAACTTAATGATAAAATACCAACAGTTTTTTGCTCTGGGCTTTCACAATAAAATGTGATGTTGACAACTTGCGATCATTTAAAAAGAGGTTCTGGGCCGGGCACGGTGGCTCATGCCTGTAATCCTAGCACTCTGGGAGGCTGAGGCGGGCGGATTGTTTGAGCTCAGGAGTTCGAAACCAGCCTGAGCAAGAGCGAGACCCCATCTCTACTAAAAATAGAAAGAAATTATCTAGACAACTAAAAATATATAGAAAAAATTAGCCGGACATGGTGGTGCATGCCTGTAGTCCCAGCTACTCGGGAGGCTGAGGCAGAAGGATCGCTTGAGCCCAGGAGTTTGAGGTTGCTGTGAGCTAGGATGACGCCACCGCACTCACTCTAGCCCAGGCAACACAGTGAGACTCTGTCTCAAAAAAAAAGAGGTTCTGCTTTGATTTCAAAAGGAGTAAATCAACTAATCCATTAACATGAAAGTATACTGAGAGTTAAATACTCACAGTGCAGTGAACTGCAATGTACTCCTTATGCTGTTTCCTACATGAAAACTCTGGTCATTACGTTAGGACCATGAATTTAAGCCGCGACTGAAGATACTTACTCAGTCACAATCTTATTTCCCCAGCTCTCTCCCAGTTCTGATGAAATTAAGAAGCTGATTAAAAGGATCACACACAAAAATCTTTAAAAAACATGAAAACAAAATCATACCTGAAGGTAAACTGATTCGATGTCCATCTTTGAGCTTTAAGCGACTTCTCTTAAACTTCCCTTTTCTCTTCTTGACCTTGGGCTTCTCCTGGTTTAACTGGAATATCAAAATGTTAAGCTCCCGCTCCAGCACGTCGATCTCCCGCTCTGCAAGTTGCTGTTCACGCCGCTTTAGCAATTCTTCCTGGGACTTCTGCTGGAGAGCCGCTCGAGTCAGCTCCTCCTCCCGGGACCGCAGCTCCTACCGCAGAGAAGCACATGGGAGAATCATTCCACGCAGGAAGATGACGTTCCGGGTCTATTACACTCCCCTCGCATCCCCTCAGCCGCTGGAGTCTGGTGCAGAGAGAGAAGCTGAAATTCCCTCCTCCCCCAGCATATTACTAACTTATATGAAAAGCAAAGTCTTTCCACAGGCTTCGTTCTCCTCTGTTAGTTTCAGGATCCTAAAACAGGCATCACAAACTTTTCACACCTGATTTTTAACATTCCACTCTATCTTCACCACCTGACACATAAAATGTACATTAACCCACAGCAATGAAGTATAGATGTGAATGACCCATTGTAAAATAAAGCCAAAAGTTAAAGCTCAATTGATTAAAGAATAATTATTCTAGTTACAAAAGACTGCAGTTCAGACTTCTTCAGGGAGGTAGTTCTGTAAGGTATTATGAGTTTGCTGAAAGAATCAAACATCTTGGCAACACTATTAAGGAAGAAGACTGGAACAAAACTAATACGTTTGGAGTCCATTGAAGGGACCTGTCAAAAATGAAAATCAGACATCTCTGAAATTATAAACCAAAGGAAAATATATTCAGTATACAAAGAACTTCTCAAGATCCCACCGATGTATGGAAAGTATCACTTTATAACAGATCTCATGAGTTAGCTAATAAAAATTCTTCTGTCGTGATGCTTACTGATAAAAGTTAAACTTCCTCTTAGTTTTGGATTTTGAATTACTGAACTTCTGAGAAATAAAAAATCTATGAATTAAAAATACTTTTATTCCTATTAGGAAAAAAAATATTCAACAGTAAAATTGAGAACTCTACAAAGTTTTAAAACTTTATCCCCATTTTTATTTCATTTCTACAAAATGTTCTGCTCTTTACCAGAGATATAAATATTCCTTTGAGTGCTAAAGTACTTTCTATTCTAAGTTACCCTGCTAGGAAATCAAGCACTCACATAGAAATCGAGGCATTTGCAAGCTTTTATTTATACTGCTCCAGACAAATTTAATCTTAGAACAGCCTGATACTACAATCTTGGTAAGAAACTGTAGATGCCTTCTCAAGTAGAGCTTTGGGCCATGAGCTCTGAGAACTGTGAGTATTGTGCAAACATTTCCTACTTTATATAAGCAAACCACACTTTGAATGCTGACCCATGAAGAAACACTGTAAGATGAAGGCTCCTGGAAGAAACGAGAGCCAAACCATGGGACTAGAATGCCGATTTAAATCTACTAATCCCCTGGACTTCTTACAGATGGACTCAAAGAGTAATTTGAGTCTATCTGTCAGTACAATTATCACAAAGGTAAATAAACACAGAAGACCATCTTCCCACAAATAAACAGGACAATATCAAGAAGAGACTGGGGGGTGCTCACAACAGAGAAATGTATTTATTCAGATCAAAATAATTCTGAATTTATGGTAATTCTACTAAAGCAGACTGAAATTCAACTTTGAAACTTTCTTTAAATTTCTTTTTTCTAAACAAATTGCATAAGCAAAACTTCAAGAGAAAGGATTTACTTTAGACCAACTGATGTTCAAATTACTTCAGCTAATATGTATCAGTTGGTTGTATTTATAGAGCAGATCAGTATTTCTTCATTACATTGTAATACTGTGTATTACTTGAAAAGAAAAAAAAGAAAAAAATGTTACATGTTAAAAACTCCGCAATCCATTTTTAACCGGTGCCTTTTGTCCAAAGTGGATATTTTACTGTAGTGTGTTTGGGGACAGCGGATAATTTCCAGTCAACTTCCAATTTCTAACTCATTACTGTCTACCTTTTTGTTAAGATATTACTTTTCAGTGGTGTTGGTATCCATCCAACTGGCTATTGTTAAATGAGATGGCATGAGGAAGAGATAAGGGCAGCAAACTCAATTAGGCTGTGTGTTACCACTACAGTAATTGAATTAAAAAACACTTTTTAATTCCATGTCCCAACCTAAAATTCCCTTGCAACAACTTTACAAATATATATAAAAAAAATCGCTTCTCTAAGACTTCATAAGAGAAAAAACTAAGATCGAAGAGAAGGCAGTAAAAGCAATTTTCCTTCTGAATGAACTTTAAAACGTTCAAAAGTAAATTTTTAAAAAGGTCTGAGGCATCAGAAGAACCCTTTTTGAATGCTTTGAAATTATGAAGCACACAAAAAGAATTCTTTTGGTTGATGAGATTGCTAGCAGTAATATTTATTTAATTGCTTGGCACAAGCCGCTCTGGTAATGGCAAATCCAGATTCCTGGCAGGGGATGTTAATCATTAACAATGACATGCCTTCACAGACTGGGTCAAAGACAGGTGCACGCACATAACGCACAAAGACAGACACACAGAGATAAGAAGCCAGGAATTTAGGGAGGACCTGGTATCTATGGAGGCTACAGTTTACTGAGTAACACGGACCACAGCCAAGTTACTGACCATTAATTCCAAGTCTGACGCCTCCTCCTTTAAGCAATCAGTGAACAAGAAAGGGAGATAGAGCACGTACGCTATGCTTTTTACTCCATCAAAAAAGATGTAATTACTTTAAGCAAAAAAAAAAAAAAAAAAAATCATATATTCTTTAATTGTAAATCAAAAGGCTCACAAAACACCATAAATGCTGCATTTCTAGGAGCAATGCACAAAAATCAAATAAAGAGAAAAAAACAGACACCACAACAGGATAGCACAAAAATCAATTAAAAAAAAAAAAACCACCCCAAAACAAAGAAATACTATAAGCCTCAAAATGGAGATAGAACTGACGTCCACTCCGGAAGCATGCTTTTATTTTTATACCACATATAATAAGAACTCGCTGGAAATGCCTATATCTTCTAGTTTCATAAATAATTATCAATAATTAAAAATAATTAAATAGGTTAAAATAATGGTAATTAATTGTTAATTACATCACTTCCAAAGTTTACATTTTGTGATCTGAAGCTTCATTTTTTCTCAAAGTCTTCTCCTGTTCTTCAAAAAATTTTTCATTTTTTGTAACTAATAAACATCTAATTTTAGAGTTCCTGAAAACAATTTGGGGAAGTGTAAAAATTTTAAAAATCAGAGTCTTTCCCCTATCATTTTAAGTCAACAAAATGTGTTAAAGTTTCCAAGAAACATATCAATGGTATCACTGATAGTAATCCTTCAAAGAACGGTAGGATTTAAAACATAATCCAGTCTGTGCTTTTCCCAGCATCAGTCCTCGGAACCCGGTCTCCCCACGCCTGGCCAGGGAATGGGGCAGTCTGAGCCAGCCAGCTTCTGCCAAAGTCACTACTTTATTTTTTCTGAGCACTTACTAAGTACGAGGCACGGCTCTAAGCACTTTGCATATGTGACTCAAGCCTCACACCACCCCTGCGGGAGACAGCTGTATCTGTGACCATTCTAATGCTGAGGAAGTACAGCAGGTAACAAAATCTGAGGCCACACAGCCAGCACACAACAGAGCTCGAAGGCCAACCAGGCTGTTGAGATCAGAGTTACTGTTTTTAAGCACTACACTAGATTGCTATAGATTCTGGCACTTGGAAAAGGCTTCATATAAGAAAAAATGGGTTGGAGGTGGGGTCTGTCATATTTTTCAGAATCCCATATAGATATTCCACTTGAGTCCCTCCAGTGAAGGAAGCTGACGGCTGATGAGGTAGTGTATTTTACCCATAGACAGCTCGAAGGGCTAGATGGTTGTTGATTTGGAGACCAGATTTCAACCCCTGGAGCATTCACTAGAGATCCTACTTCCAAACTCTGGAATAACATGCAACTCATGTCTTCCCTTGTCTACTTGGAAGTCCTTCCAGTACTAAAGGACAGCCCCTGCATCCCCCACCCTCTTCTGTGCTATTTCTGTTCTTCTTATCCAGTGCTCAGATTTCCGGGTTCCCTGCCTATACCTCCACCCTCCCTGGAAGGCCTCTTAAAACATGGAGCTCATAGTCAGATGCAACTCTGTGGGCATGATTGGGACAAGGAAAAATGGGATTAGCATGTCTTGCTTATGAACTCTATATATTTATGAGTGATGTCATGGTCTTAGGTTGCATTTACCTGTTTTACGTGTG
>RJWJ010045873.1:0-11580 GCA_004363605.1 Indri indri | reverse complement strand
TAATGACTTTGAAGCAGACACTAGATAGCATTTATATTATATATAGATATAGATTTTCTTTCTCAGTTTGAACTCATGGTGTTTCAGAACTAGTTGCTAATTTGGAATTGATGTAGAAAATTCGGAATATAATTCTAAGAGCAAGCCATTTTGTAAATCAAACCGACAAGATGAACAAAAAGTGGCAGTCAGTTGTTTCCGTTGTCTACCTCCACAACAGACAGCTGTGATTTTTTTTAAAAAGATCAGTTTACTAAGTCAATCTACGTGTCATATATGCTAAAGTAGGAAAACTAATGGTTAATAAACCTGATTCTTCAGCAGTCTTTTCACTTCCCATTCAGAAAATAGGACCAGACAAACTAGACAGTCTGGGAGGAATGCCAGTGTGCATTGTCTCTGTGCAGAGTCAGCAAACAAGTCATTTTGTTGATTGGGTATAATTTTTGACATCTTATACTCCTGTTTGACATTTTTGTTATGTGTCAAAGGCAAGTACAGCTAATTGATCCCGGTCCAATTTCCCAATTTGAGCTTTTTCATTAATTCCTAGAGCATTATACAGTTGTGACAAGATAATTTTTGCATAGTGCTTTAGTGTTAACACCTCTATATACCATATCTTGCTTGAATCTCACAATTACCCACTTTACAAAGGAGAAAATAGATGTTAAAAAATGAGTTGTGCAAAGTCAAAAGCATACTAGTCAGGAATTAAAAATTATTATATCCACTACATTAATATTCAGTCATTATTTATTCTGTCTGTCTCATCCTTTCTTCCTTTTTCTCTTCTCTCCCTATCTTACTCTCTTTCTGCATATACAGATAAATGGATAGATACAGAGATAGCAATAGAATTGAAGATAGAGATATATGTTTGTGTTTTGTGTCAGTGCCTTTTGTTCAGTTATAATGGATAAGTAAAATTGTTTTAAGACAAAGAATATACAATAATTTTTTGTACTAGTTAGATAAATTCCATGAAAGGAATTTTTTACAATGTCTTACCATTAAAAGTTTAACTGTCATACTCTACTTCTGAATTTGGACACAGAAATTCAATATTTGTTAAATAAAATGTACAGAGATTATTTGTGAAAGATAAACAACCATAACAAAATCCCTAAAACCCTCATAGTATAAATAACCATAACTCCTGCTTAAATTTTTTTAAATAATAACTTTTTGGCAATGAAGACCAGGCCATATTGCCTTTCTGTCTCATGAAGAAACTGACGTAACAGCCACCATGCGTACATACACATATCCATATGCATTTATTCTCTACAAGGTTTTTTGGTGTTTTAACTTTGTTTCAGTGGTTCTCAAGATCTTCCCTTTTCCTTGAGGTATTTGTTACCTTCACATTCAGCATGATAAACTTATTTTCTTTTTTCCCAAATGTTTTCAGCATTGTAATAGAATTTTAAAGCTGACACAGTCTAAATTTTATTTTATAAAAAAGTTTAATCAACTAATATTTCCCTCACCTAATGGTTTTATCATGATTCAACAGAAGGTTCTTAGCAGGCAGTAACAACGGGTTAGATGCTGTGATCGTCACTAATGTTGCAAAATACTTCATCTCTAACCACAATGAGATATCTCCTAACCCCAGGGAGAATGGCTTTTATCAAAAAGTACCAAAACAACAGATGCTGGCATGGATATGGAGAGAAGGGAACACTTATACACTGTTGGTTAGACTGCAAACTAGTACAACCTCTATGGAAAAAAGTATGGAGATACCTCAAAGAACTAAAAGTAGACCAACCATTTGATTCAGCAATCCCACTATTGGATATTTATTGAAAGGAAAAAAAAAGTCATTTTACCAAAAAGACACATGCACTCTAATGTTTATTGCAACACAATTCACAATCACAAAAATGTAGAATCAACCCAAGTACCCATCAATACATGAGTGGATTAATAAAATGTATATGTACACTATGGAGAACTATGCAGCCATAAAAATGATGAACTAATACCTTTTGTAACAACCCGAATGGAACTAGAGATCATTCTTCTAAGGGAAGTGTCACAAGAACGGAAAAACAAACACCACAGGTGCTCGTTATTAAATTGGAACTAATAAATCAATACCCATGTGCACATGTGGCAGTAAAACTCAACAGAAATCAAGTAAGTGGCAGGGGGGAGAAGGGAACAGGTAAATTTACACCTAACGGGTACAATGCACACTACCTAGATGATAGGCACACTTCTAATTTGACTCAAATTGCACAAAAGCAAATCATGTAATCAAAATGTTTGTACCCCCATAATATTCTGAAATTTAAAAAAATATATATTTCATCTTTCCCCATCCAGGCACATGGAAGCTTTCCGATGCCTGACACAGTTTTCGTTGGGCAGGGCTATATGGCCAATTCTGGCCAAGAAGTTGTGAGGGAAAAAAGACATACATAACTTTAGGCAGAGCATTTTGTTGCTATCGCATGACCCTCGAGCCTCATTTGCCCTGCGCTGCAGAATCTGGCAAAGGACCAAATGGTGATATGTCTGTCACCCTGGTCCCCAGGTGGGAATGAGGAGCAGAGCTACCTAAGGCCCACGAGGAACACGTGGACTGAATGAGAAACAAAATATGGTTTCTTTAAGCCACTGAGATTTAGGGGTTGCATGTTACCACAGCATAATTTAGTTCAGACTAACCCATATGGATGTTGTAAACGGTGAAAAACACTAGTTTTCTTGACTGCATGGGCATCTTTTTAGGAGCAGAAATACAAAACACTTGTATTCTCTCATCGATAAAAAAAATACTCTTACAAAATGGGTTGAGAGGATCTAATACCTGCCCTCCCTTTCTGCTTCTCTCTGTATTAATACTTGGAATACATTTTTAGTTGCCAAACTTACTTTACCCTTATTCTTCAACTTAAAACTTTCTCTCTTTCATTGTCAAACATTTCATACAGAAACACATCACAACTTATATTTAGTATAGATGTAAAATCTATCCAATGTAAACTAGCTTTAAAAATGTCTGCAAATACAATAAACTCTGTAATTCAGCTGGTAAGGCAAGATGTGCTTTGACATTTAACTCTAAAAGTATACATTCTCCTAATGCATTGAGGCTATTTGTTGCGTTTCATGTATTATAGATTCTCTAGGAGGCCAAAATAATAACAGAAACATGTCTTCCTACAGCTCTTCACCTACATCCATCTCCTTCTCAAAGAGGAGAACCGCTAACATCAAGCAGTGTCTTAGTCCGTTTTCTGCTTCTATAACACAATACCACAGATCACGTAATTTATAAAGAATATATGTTTATTTGGCTCACAGTTCTGGACTCTGAAAATTCCAAACATGTAGTGCGGGCATCTGGTGAGGGTCATGATTAATCTTTGCATAATTTGTAATTTTGTGTAGCGATACTGAGTCATTCAGAAACAAAGAAAAAAATAAAAAAAATCTACTGGATTTCCTAAAACTATTCAATAATTTTTATTTAAATATTTCATAATATTTTTCTATATCTCAGTTACAGTAAAGAGCATTATGGTAGGGAAACAATATTTCATCTTAGTTGGTGTGAATCTCGAGAAACATTAAAATTCCTGTTATTTAGATAACACATTTAAGTAATAAGTTGATAAATATGTCCAGCTGCACAAGTTCAGAACCACCTATTCTACATTTGTGTATATAAATAAATGTAATATATTATATAAAATATACAAATTATATGGATGAATATATTGACATTTATCCATTACTTACATATTATATAGAATATACATTGTTTTCGTCACTTTTATTGTCAAGAAATTAAAAGCTATCATTCTTTCTTGAAATCATTGAAGTTCCTGTGAATAGCTGGTGGTAAAACAAGAGTTCATTTTTATGCCCCTTGTTTAAATTGCTCTTTCTTTGTATAGAGGAAGGCATGAATTTCTTGTATAATTTCTTAAAAGAAAAATAACCCACAGGATGTGCATGTGTTTTCTAAGAAGCAGAAGGAAAATTTACCACCTATGTCAGACAGTAGAGGTGAGTAGGTCTCTTGTGGGCAATAGGGTCTGAGCAGGAGCCTTTCCAGATGAAATCATGCAGAACACAAAACTTGACTTTGATGTGCTCCCACTGCCAGGTTTAATCGCTACCCCTGAGAAGTATTCTCTTTTCTCTTCTCAAGCCTTTGAAGCAGCATGCTGTCCTACTATGCTTTGCATATGCCACGTATTATGTAATATATCTGCTGTGGTTCCCCAACTGGCTGATCATTCACCACACTGTATACAGTAGGGGACATCTTTAAAAAACAAAAACAAAAAAACAGAGTTACAGCGTTCCATGCTTTCCAATGCTTCACAAATAAATCTGATGAAAAAGCAAACAGATTTGGAATAAAACCTTCAAGACAAACAATGATAGCAATAATAATAATAATAACTCTTTAGTTTGTGAATTTTACTACTTTGCTGGCCACAGAGGACAATATTTTGGTATTTTTAAACACATTTAAGCATACTTTAAAGATATTTTGTGATCTTTTAAATAGCACTTACAGATATTCACCTATCCTTCTAAGAGAATGCACCAACCACATAAGAGTGTTAAATGAGTATTGGTATTTGTAGTAGTGTTAGGGATATTAATCTGGAAACAAGAAGTGTCTGCCTCATCCACTCAACCACATTCTTGCATTCCATAGAACAGTGTTTCTTAAACTTGTATTCATAAATATTACCTGTAAACCTTGTTATATATGCAGTGTCAAGTCTCCAACTTTCAGAGAATCTGATTTGAAAGTCTGCTGTGCAGCTGAAGAATTTGCATCTTTAATTACTCCCCAGAAGATTCTGATGCAAATGGTGCATTGCCCCCAATGTCACAACCACACACAAGTTCTGACAAAACCTATCTGCTTTGGTTTGGATGCTGCCTCCAAAACTCATGTTGAAATTTAATTGCCATTGTAACAGCAGTAAGAGGTGGATGGAGCCTCTAAGGGGTGATTAGGTCACGAGGGTGAGCCCTCGTGAGTGAATTAATGCCATGATCACCGAGTGGGTTAGTTATGGCAGTAGTTATCCTGGTAACAGGATGTGTTTGGCCCCTTTTCTCTCTCTGCTTCATACATTCACTTCTGCCTTCTGCCATGGCATGACCCTCGCCAGATACCCGCACTACAGGTTTGGAATTTTCAGAGTCCAGAACTGTGAGCCAAATAAACGTACATTCTTTATCGATTACGTGATCTGTGGTATTGTGTTATAGAAGCAGAAAATGGACCAAGACACTGCTTGATGTTAGTGGTTCTCCTCTTTAAGAAGGAGATGGATGTAGGTGAAGAGTTGTAGGAAGACATGTTTCTGTTATTATTTTGGCCTCCTAGAGAATCTATAATATATGAAACACAACAAATAGCCTCAATGCATTAGGAGAATGTATATTTTTAGAGTTAAATGTCAAAGACATCTGGACTGAAAACCCAGCTCAATTGCATTTTAATTGTGGGAGCCGAGACAAGTTATTTCACCTTGTAAGAGTATGATTTCATCATTTATAAGATTTTAAAAAATTTCTGTAAAGTCAAAACAAAACAAAGCTGTCTCACAGATTTTTTATAACAAATAAAATACTTTGGTGAGAGGGACAAAAACAGTGCCTAGCATGTAGTAGGCATTTTAAAAGTTTATTTAAATACCTCCCCATTTCTTCTGTCACCTTAACTTTTTCCATTTTAAACCTACACTATTGGCTTAATTCTGATAAAAATTGTTTCCACTTAATGCTCTTCTGAAGCAGTTCTGAGAAGATTAAAGTTGACACTTTTCCTGGCTGCATGCAATTTTGACTGTCCAGTCAATTAACAGCCAGACTCAATCGTGTATAAATGCGGCTTACAGTTATGTGTTGAGATCTCTAACCCCAGAAGGTGAACATAACTCTTCTTTTAAAATGCAACAAACATTCTTTATGTGACGAGGTACCGATGCTCTGTTTTTTTTCAATGAGTGGAACTGCGATTGCCTTTCCTGGATGAAACATTTTATAGAGTGATATTCTGATATTCTGCTTTCAGAGTATACTTGGAAAACACACGATTTAACCTTCCTTTGGAGTCAGGCCCTTACCGGGTGAAAGAAGGCTGGTAATCACGGGTGTATGGGATAGTGGATGGCTCAGGGGAATAATTGGTGAGGAAAGGCCAAGTCTTTTAGCTCCAGGTCACCAAGTCTAATATATACCGGGCCAGCCGTGATCAAAGGTGTGAGGTATTTATATGTTCTTTTTTAGGTTTCTGCTGGATAGAGGGTTTATGTCAGAAAAACTTCTCCACAAAGGGCGGCATCAGCACAGAAGCCACAATTTAATTGACCTGGAAGAACAGCCATCATTTCAGCATTATAGGCTGCCAGCTACTATCGGGGTGAAGACAATTCCACACAAATCCCCTGGCAGACAAGAACACCTGCCACTGAATGAACAGAGTGCACTAGGTAAAAGGAACCAAGTGTGCATGATCCAGCAAATGGACACAGTGAAGTCCGTCCACTTAACAAAGACCTTGTTACCAAACATTTGCACAGTGTACCTTATGCATTAGATAATTAATGTCCAAGGTGCAATTACCCAAACATGTGTCTACAATTGTTCAGGATTTCAAGATTCTTAGATAAAATTTCTTCTTCCCTCCATGCTCTCTGGCATCAGGCATTATTCTAGTCCTCCCTATCTCATTTTCTAAGGAATGGTGGTTGACCATTTCTCTTGTAATGTTCTCCTAATAAATTGGGAGAATTTGTGTAATTTTGGCATTCCTGTGACTCTTGATCCCAGACAACAATATCATTGATGAAAATATATCAAATATAAGCTCTTATCCAGTTGGAAATACTTTAGTGCTAAGAGGTAGTTATTATATCATGGAAATGACATTGAAGACAGGCCTAGATTTGAATTTCTACTCAATATTTACTAATATGTGTAGAAACTTATGAAAATTAGCTTAACTTTTCCAAATCTCAGTTTTTCTTCACTTGTCAAACGGCCATGAAAACAACCTTCTTAAAGGGTCATTGTAACAATTTGATAGTATCTACAACACGTTTCTTAAACAATATGTTTTAGCTGCTTTTGTCTCACACACACACACACACAAAATAACTATATGAGATGATGGATGTGTAAATTCACATCAGTATAGTAATTACTTTACTATCTATATGTATCCCATAACATAGTGTTGAAAACCTCAGATATACACAATAAAATGTATTTTTAAAAAGGCATATTTCAGAAAAGAGACTCCAGAAATGTTAGATTCTTTTCTTCCATTGGGAAATGTAAAAATTAGCACAAATTTTTTTGCAGCTTGATCATGTATGATCCATTTAAACATGCGAGGCATTGTATCAGTGAGTCTGAGATTACCCTCTTCATGGAGGGTGCAGGCCTGTCCAGAAACAGCAAGTTCTATCAAGTGAAGAAGAATGTCTTCTCATTAGAGGTCACAAAATATTTAATAGAAAGGTTGAATGAAGCTCAGTTAGAAAGTATGAGAAATTAGTTTACTGGGTTAGCCAAGACCATTTTCTTGGGAACGATTGATAAGCTTATCATAAGCCCTTATATTTAACATTATATGCATATACAAATTGGTCATCTTGTCAACAATCAAGTGCATAAAGTTAAATAATTCAAGTAATGATTGGATGATTGGTTAATTCTCTAGACACACTCAGGGACAACTATACCAGGATAGTGGTTACCTTGCTGATAATCATGTTAGTATCGTGATACCATAGGCAGTGATAGCCTGTTGCATGGCCTCAATGAGCCACTTAATTTATTTGTAATTAGCACATTTGATTAAATAAATAATATTCAAAATACTTTCCATCTATAAAGCTATCTGAATATTTTCTGTTATTAATTAGAAAGATAATTGTAATCATGCTTCTTGTCCTATTACATTTCTATTGTTGCAGTTGACAATTTATTTCATATTCCAAGTAGCAGTTCAGTCTTGCAGAGTTATTGTAGTTGAGTTGTTTTATGTTGCATCATTTACTTCATTAATAATATTGCCTAATAAATTTCAGTTTCAATACTGTATATGAGTACTACCAAGAGCGACATAAGGAATAGAAAAACACAGCTTGGTGTTCCAATGCCAGGTTGATTTTATAGCACAGACAATACAATTGGATTACTGCTCACCTGCCAAGTAAACCCAATAAATTTTGACAAGAAAGTCACTAAGAATAAATACATGCCCCCATATTTATTCTGTTCTGACTATAAATACATTTTTAAAGAATATTGAACATTTTCCTTGACAGCATCCTTGACGTTTTAGCTACCAGTTTATAAATCATACAGGAATTTGACAGAGTTACAATATTAAAGTGTCTGTGTAGCATGTAGAAATGGAACATCCAAACCAACCTTGAAACTACAGAAAGATAATATTATATGAAATGGCATTACCGTAATTTAGTGGAACTTTTTTCTAGTATAGGAAACTTCCAGAATCAATCATTCAGGAAAAGAACTTGCTCTCACTCAATGATTTAGATATATATTTTTCCCTGCTTTTCTGTTACTTGGTATAGGCATCACAATTGAACAGTATTTTTTTTCAGAAGTAGGATGCATTGGCTAACATAAATCGATTCGTTAAATTAACCTGTATGAAGCATCTATATGTAAGAGTCTATACTAAGCTCTTAAGTATTTTCAAATATAAATTAGACACAGTTCCTTGATTTGAAGAAATTTAGTGCCTGTTATTGGCAAACATGCACACCCTTAATGGACTTTTAGAGTCACGGTATTTGGCAGAAACACTATCCATTGCCCACTCATTGCATGCCCACACACAAATACTTTTTTAAAAATATAATTCCTGAGTGGGTAGAGTTACCTTGATCAGAAGAAAGAGTGTTTCTCAATTAATAAATTAATTGATCTAAATTAGTTGTTTAATTTCATGTTTGGTTGTTATTGATTTGTCTAAGATTAGGCATATGTCTCTGCTCTGACTGATAAAATTAAGAAAATCTGCTGAAGAGACTTGCTCCTGTTAAGTCAGAAACCACGAAGAGTCTGAGATTTTGTCTACTTTCAGGCTAACAAGTTATCCTTCCACATTTTATATACATTTTCAAACAAAAACACATGACCTCTGGGTCAGGGAAATACATCATTTAATGTGATGTCAAAATGCAGTGGCCTGAGAAGTACCTTGCATCATTCCCCAGATCCCATTTCTCATGAGGCAATGTGATGATGCCCAGATGTTCACATGCACGTGCAGTTGGTGGCATCCCAGGAGAGGAACCCCCAAATTCTGAGACTTGGAGCTTATATAGGACAACTAGCAGCCTGCCCATCCTTTAATCAGGATGTATATGTATATGTGTATATATATGCGTATGTGCATGTGTATATATATATATACATACATATATATATATAGTGAGAGAGAGAGAGGAAACAGAGGCAGAAGGAGAGACAGAAGGAGACAGAGATGTCAACCTTATCTTTACCCTAGAATGTAAACACTCACTTTCTGGGGAGGATAGGGGAACATCTTTAGGTTTATACCTTAGAATACAAGCAAATGTATCTAGATGACACAGAGAAGGAGGATGACATCTGGAGTCTTCTAGCTTTCAAGGTCTTTGCTTTTCAAACGTGACCTTTGTTCAGAAGACCCAATATTGCAAACATGAAATACTGATGGAGAATTGTCTCTCAGCAGCTTCCTGTCCTGCATAAAATGACAAAGTCTTCTAAAATGAAGGCCTTTTTTCCTTTTTCTTTTCTTTCTGTCTGGCAATTATGCATAATGCTTGGAGATACAAATACCATTTGAGAGCCATGAGACAGCAAGCATGTTGGCAAAAGTCGGCATGCTGAAGATGATAGAAGAGAAAGATAAAAAGAATTTTAGCACCTCATTATGTTACTAAGCATTTGAATTTATGCTTAATTAATTTGGAAACTGTCTGCCTCTGGATTTAATGTTATTTGAGTAGAACAAACGCTTACTTGGTTAAGGTATGTTAATTCGGGTTTCCTGTTACTTGCAACTGAAAGCATTCCTAAATTATGTGCAGCATTTGAGGAGAGGCATAGATGACCAAGCATCCTGTAGTAAAGTAGATAATAATAGTGAGTATAATATGTTTTTGGAACATGTATAACATAATTAGTATATAATTTCCCAGGTTTCACAATGGAGGCAACCTAGGCTTAGCAAAATTAGGTAATAGGACTTACAGGAAAGTAAAACATGTAAATATTTAAAGTCTATGTTTTTACTCACTCCACTATGTACAAGCACCTCCTGCTTTCCTCATAGTTTACAAAAGAAATAAGTTCATCCTTCTCATGCAATGACCCATGCCCCACGCTTCGTCATAACTCTCTTCCCCCTTTAAAATATCCCTCTCTCTGTGGTGTTGCCTCCAGATTCATTTCTTCTCTTTTAAGTAGCAGCTCAAGTATGATTCACTGGTCCTTTTGAACACATACCCCCTCCAGATAATATGTGCAGAAAATACAGTAATCTGGAAGCAGTGCCATGACCCAGGGGCATGATACACGTGGTGGTGGCTAGAAGCTTGGGGCGACAGTAAATTCACTGGACTCAGGCAGCTATACTTTGCCTTTGCACAGAGCAATCTGTTGGTTCTTCTGTCCTCAGTGGAGCATTAAATAACCAGAAGGGTTAACCTGTTTCTGAATCATTTAATTTCCCACAGTCTAAATCCCATTACAATAAGCACCTAATCCCTATAGTGTATAAAAAGCTTTCCAAATCCCACTAGGCCAAGGCTCACAAATTTCAAGTTCTTCTCAACATAACAAAATGTCAGTGAAACAAGATAATTAATCCCCTTAAGGTATACATTGATTAAACAGAAATAGCAGGAGATGAGGTGGTGGCAGGAAATGTTCCAGTTGGCTGAAATGCGTGATGACCGAAGCTACACAAATAAGCAATGGAATCAGAGGCTTTAGAGAGTTTTGCTGGTGGCCTTCTCGGACATCCAAGCTATTGCCACAAACAAGCTCCAGCTGGCATATTCACCTAAACAGTACAGGACCTTTTATGCTTATTTGTTTTGTTTTAATTTCCATTGTGAACCAATAGTTTCATACAATACAAAATATAATAAATATTAATTGCTATAAAATAAAATGAAAAAACAAAAACATACTAATAAGCTCAAAGTTTTTAAATATTATTTTCTATAGATAAATGTTAATAAATGTAGAACAAACATATAAATAAAAAGAAAATTACTTAAAAACCATAAATCTTATTAATGTAAAGTATGCATACAGACAATTAATAGAATTGCTATTACGTATAACATTTTGTCATTCGACAAACATAATCAGAAGTGAAGTAATAATTCCCCATATTAAATGCCCATACCTAGCCTTTGAATTAACAGCATCTATAACAATATTTAAAGTTTTTAACGTGACAAATGAGCTTGCTTATTGCTTCTTAACTTAAAAATCTTAGGTTGATCACCAGGCTATTTCTGTGGTAATGTATGTAAACTCTTTTTA
>RJWJ010045872.1:0-11578 GCA_004363605.1 Indri indri | reverse complement strand
GCCATTGACCAGTGGAACAGAACTGAGAACCCAGACATAAAACCATCCTCATATAGCCACCTAATCTTTGACAAAGCAGACAAAAACATACACTGGGGAAAAGAATCCTTATTCAATAAATGGTGCTGGGAAAACTGGATAGCCACATGTAGAAGACTGAACCAGGATCCACACCTTTCACCTCTCACAAAAATCAATTAAATATTTTAAAATACACAAAAAAAACTGTTTCTAGCTTCTTAGAATTTTCTAAGTTTTGACTTCTAAAACCAGAATGACAATATAACAAAGTATAAACCAATATGGTTAAGAAGTCCCTAAGAAAATGTAGAAGTAGCTTTACTTGACTGTTGCAGGGTCACATATTTTAATGCAAGTAAAAAATTGAGAGAGCAATATTAAAATGTCCTTAAGAGATGTATGATAAAAACATTTCCCAACTTCACTTTGCAGACTACAGTGTGAAATTTTAATAAGATTAGTGAATGTTAAGCAATTTGGTTTTATATGGATAACTGAAATCATTAATATTTAATACAAAAATATTACTGGCAGATTAAACATTTTTGTTAATATTAATAAACCTCTTTACTTTCTTACATTTCTTGGGGGAATCATTCAACTCCTCTGGGCCTCAATTCATTTATTGGTAAAAATGAGTCAATTAGACTAGACATATTTGTTAAGATTTCTTCTAGACTTAAAAATGTTGTTATTCTAATTCTTAGAACTTATTTCAAAAAAGTTTGTAATTTTAACTGTGAAACTGTTTGATTCTAAAGTGTTTTAATTTGTCAGTTTGAACATAAGTATACACAGATGCCTAGTAAATAATTTGTAGATATTATAAAATGAACTTTTTTCCATATTTGTTTATTTGTAAGGCGCCAATCTAAAGTAACATTGTTTTGGGAAGAAAGGAAATGGAATCACAAATAAAATCTTTATACTTCATGTTCCAAAGGAAGAAAAATATCTCTTGTTGGAGCTATCTACCCAAAATCCAATTCAGAGTGAGACCTGTTTAGTGTTAGTCCTTTCATTTATTAATCTTACCAAAAAGAAAGGTAAAAGTGAATGTTTTCGAAAAGAAACCTTGGCACTGTTGCAGCAGCTATTAAAGTGCAGGATTAAATTGTGGGAATTTAAGTTCTTCATGAACTCTGGAAATCAAGCTTGTTTTTTTTGAAAAACTTGATCAGAAACAAAAGAGTTTTACTGAATATTACGTTGTCTGGACACTCTTCAAGAGCACATGGACACAATTTATTCTTTAACAGGAGCCATGCTCTGGTTCAGATATAAAAGTTTCACAGTAAAACTCGGTGGGGTATGTAAAAAAGGAAACATTGAAAAATTGTATTATAATTATAACAGTCTATAAAGATATAGATCTAGTCATTGTTTATCCTTTACTCACTCTCAGAAAATTTTAAAAACTAAAATTTTTAATGAAAAAGTTCTGGAAATCTGGAGTATGGCTTACCATTCAACTTGTCTTTATATCCAAGAAGAAAATTGTACATTTTAAATAAAGGTAAGCTTAGGTCAATTTGGTGTTTTGGAAGCAGCACTGTGTGTAGGTACCCTGAAATATATCCCCAGGCCCACCTTGGATTTCAGCCACAGCTGTAGTTAAGAGTTCCACTTAATCTCAGATTCACCTTTCGGTGATAGCAACCCGCCACAAGTGAGTGCCCCATTTCTCCACTTTCTGACCTGGTGTGCTTCTAAGCCCATGGGAGGCCCCTAGGCCTGTGAGCAAATAGATCCCACATTATAGAGGAGTAATGCCCCCACCAATGGGTCCAGGCTAGTGGACAAATGCTTCGGGTTCCTGTTCTTTGGGTGTACAATTCTAAAAGCACTGCTCATTCCTAAGGAGGTGATGGTCCTGGAATCAAGTCCCAAGTGCCCACAATGGCAATCTCAGTGACATACCCTTTATTGGATTTTATTCTCTCTCTCATTTTTCCTGGTCTCTCACTCCTGCTTCCTGGGATTACCTCACAAAAAAGCAACTTGCACCTACATGTTAACCACCTTCCAAGGTGGTTAACAAATGCTAGCCAAGTCTACAATTCTTTGCCTCCACTCCATTCTAGTGAAGAGCAACCTTATAACCCAATGCTCCTCAACCCAATCCACTGCAGGGGTGAGATTCGTAGGAAATATGATGCGCACCAGGGGTTATCACCATCCACTTACCCTAGCAATGAGCATGAGCGATCCAGTTCCAGGCTTCCAACCTAAGGATCTGCTTTTCAGGGTCACTCCTTATACCAAAGTTGTATGTTCCTCCTAAAGAGGAGGATGGCAGGCCCAGATCAGCCAACTAGCAACTTGGAGCACGCTGTGAAAGCCAAAGGCCTCCTTGGCAGTGTTTAAAGAAACTATTATCCCCTAAGCCGTAGAGTGGCTGTGCTGAAAGTCAGACTCAGAGTGTAATTGTAAGGAGAACAGATGGCAAAGGGGATGAAAGATGTAGCTTCGACATGTCTCCTTTGCTAAAGTCAGGGCCCTTATATCAAAGGAGAGGAACTCTGAGACCCGGGATGGGAAAATTTCAGTGAATATGCTTGAGGAGCTTGAATTTCTCGTTTCCTCTGAACACTACGTCCCAGCCAAAGCAGCTCCTTCTCCCATGCCAGAGGGTAGCAGCCTCCCCTCATGCAAAGTGTTTGCCTGAGGTGGATGCCTTGTAAAATGACTCTTATCTCTTCAAGATATAATTCTGCCTTCCCCCGTTGCTTTGAGATTAACTAATGTCAGGTTTCGGCTGAGAGGAAAACATAGTCCTTGATCTGGGAAGAAATAGCTTATTCATGGGAAGAGTTTCAGGTACCAGCTAATAAGCACCGGCAGTAAGTTGGAGACTATGTGTGAGAGGAGATCTGGAGGACGCTGGACCGGAGAGGCAGAATACAAGGCTGGCTGGAGGAGAGTTTGTTGATATGGGAGCACTGCCTTATAGCAAGAGTTAGTGTCTTGGTGAGGGCACACTGGTCTTAACAGGCTGTGGGTGTGTGGCTTCTTGAAACTTGCTCGTGATAACAGCCTACACTAAATGAGGCAGAGATACAGGAACTGCCTAGTCAAGGTATTGAAGAAGGAGATCAGAGGCTCAGAGGTGGGTATGTTAGAACGATTTATTTAATGTGTCAAGAGAACCAACCTATTATTTTCCCAGGAAGGGTCCAGAGAGCACTTTCTTTGCTAAGACAATAAAGGGTATACTAACAAAGGTGGCACCAACAACTTTGAGAAAATCAGCAGTAGCTGTACTCTGTAGGCCAGGATTCACAGTAGGACATGAGGCCATAGAATTGGGCTCTCTAGTACTAGTTGAGATGATAGGGTTCTATAATGGCAGGGGGCAGGTAATGTTATTTAACCATCAGTAGCAAAGTGATAGCAAGGCTAACGTGAATGGGGGATCAAGTGGAAATCCCTAAAATTGCACCTCCCTACCCCAGCCAAGATAATAAACCAGAAACAATATTGCATTCTGAGTGGAGGTTCAGAGATTAGCACCACTTTCAAAGACCTCAAGAATGCAGCAGTAGTACCTTCTGTATTCACCTGTATGGCCCCTGCTAAAACCACACGGAACATGGTGGAAGACAAGGGACTATCACAAATTTAACCAAAGTGGTAGCTTCAATCAGGATGCCAGGCTAGATGTGGTATGTTTCCTGGAACATATCAACATAGCCTCTACGTGGTATCTGGCTGTTGATCTGGCAAACTTTTTTTCAATCATTAAGAACATCAGAAGTGTTTTATATTTATGTGGAAACAATACCTATTAACCTGATTGTCCCAGAACTATGTTAGCTCTCCTGCTCTATCTCACAGTGTAGTCTCCAGGGATCTTGTTCATCCTGACATTACACTGAACCTCATGCTTGTCCTCTATATTGATAACATCAGGATATTTGGATCTGGTGAACAGAAAGTGGAAAGGACTCTTGGGGTCCTATAAGATGCACACAAGCCAGAGGATGTCACAGTAGTGATCCACTATTCAATGGAAATGATACATTTGGGATCAAGCCTGGATAAGCCAGAGGCACATGTATTATAATTCAGACCCCTGAAGATTTTAGGGGTCCAATAGTCTAGAGGATGCTAGGACATCTCCTCCAAGGTAAAGGACAAATTATTGAACTTGTGCCTTTACCAGTAAGAAGGAGACACAGCATGTTGGGGACTATTTTGGCTTTTGAAAGCATCATATACTTTCCAGTTATGTTCTCATATAACAGGAGCTGCCCACCATAACTTAGGTGTTATCATAAAGTCAGATAGTCAAAGTAGTGATCCATTATTCAAAGGAAACGATACATTTGGGATCAAGCCTCAACAAATCCAGAGGCACATGTAATTACATGGACAAGTGGCCTATCATTTACCTCCCATAACATTTACATCTCTTATGAATGTCTCTCCTTCAACCTACTCTTGTCTCATGGGGAATCCTCTGTGGCAAACTGTATCAGTTATTTATTGCTACAATAATGCTACAACCAAAACAACCAGAAAGTCTTTATGACAATCAACAATAAACATTTATTACTTACACATCCAGGGCCAGCTGGGAATTGGCTAGGCAGATTTTCTGGTCTTGGTTGGTGTCACCTATGTCTTGCATTGGCTGGTGGATGAATGGAACAACTCAGCTCTGCTCCACACATCTCTCATTCTCTGCCAGACTTTCCCAGTCCTGTTCTTATGTCAATAACAGAGGCACAAGAGAAGCCAAGACCAATCAACTAAGTATTTTTCAAGCCTCTTCTTGGATCACATTTGCTTACATTCCATTGGTCCAAAGCACATCACGTGGCTAAGTTCAGAGTTCAGAATTGAAAGTTGATGCAGAATGCTCCACCCAGAGTGGGAGGACAATGCAAAATCATCTTTCATAAGGCATGGAGAGAGGGAGAACTGAAGAATTGAAGCTATTTTTGCAATATTAGCATATCACCTGAAAAGGAAGGAATAAAGTCGACCTTGTTCATGCATGAAGCAGCTTGATATGTTGGTGTGAGCCAAAAATGGCTGGCTACTACACTACTGCCTCAGCAGAGGTGGCCCTAAGAATCAGTGGTGAGAAAAAATAAATCTTCCTGACAGGAAGAACTTCAAACAGTACACTTTGTCATCACATTGATGGAGAAAGACGCGGCCTGAGTTAAGAACATAGACTTCTTGATCTTGGTAACTGGCTTGGCTGGTCAGGGGCATGGAAGGAGCAAGTTTGGAAGATTAGAAAAAGAGAAATCTGAGTATGAGGCATGTGGACAAAAACTATGGTAATGTGCACAAAGTTTGAAGATTTGTGTGTCATGGAATGCCAAAAAGAGAACACTTACCTGAGGGGGCAAAGATTAGGCGGACGGGATGATTCCTCCAGCAGATATCAGCCAGCCCTGTCCTTGATCACCCCAGGCTTACACAATGAGCCTATGAATGGAGTAGTTATGGGGGCAGAGATGGAGGCTATGCATAGGCCCAACAGCTACGGCTTCCTCTCACTGAGGCTAATCTAGTTACTGCCACTGCTGAATATTCAATCTGTCAGCAGCAGAGACCAAGGATGTGGTAAAATTCCATGAAGAGGTTAACTGGTCACTTGGGAGCAAGTTATTTGTATTAATTTCCTTCCACCCTGGAGGAGGAAGCAATTTCTTCCTATTGTAATTAATTCTTCCTCTTAATATGGGCTTTCCTTCCCTTCTAGCAGTACCTCTGCCTACACTATTATCTGAATGCCTATTACCAGTGTAGTATACCAACATAGCATTACACTGCCTCAGATACATGGATTATTTTGTAGCAAATGAAGAGCAACAATAGGTGCATGAATTATTGAATCCACTGGTCTTACCATATACAGTAGTATCCAGAAGAAATCAAATAAAACAATGGAATTGCCTATTGTAGGCGCCAGCTCAGAGATAACATCCTGTAGGGTTGAGGTGTTGTTCTCCAGGATGTGGTATAGGCACTATATCAATGGCTAGTATATGATGCTTATCCCCAATTGTTAGAATTCATGGATCCATGGCCCTTTCTACCACCACTCCCAGAGACCTACTTTCATAATTGTGTTTCCCATCCCTGCCACCTTAGACTTTGCTGGGAATCCTGATTCCCAGACAGGGTAGGAGGAAGGAGCCGGCACATTTCCACGAGGGAGCACAGTGAGGATTCCACTAAACTGAAGCTACTGCTGCCAATTGGTCCCTTTGGACTCTTCATGCCTGTAAGACAACAGACAAAAAAAGGAGTTAATATGTTGATTAACAGGAGGAGCTAGGGTTGTGATTACAAAACGAAACTGGCAGAATGTGTCTGGAACTTAGGAGATTCACTGGGGCATGTCTTGGTGCTTCAATGTCTGGTGTGAACAGCAAACGGATAACTCTGATAACCATAACCTAAAAAGGGCAAAGGAATCAAGGCCCTAGACACTTTAAAAGATAAAGGTCTGGCTCACTCTACTAGGCAAACAAACTAGACTAGCCAAATTTCTGGCAGAGAGCAAGAGAAATCTAAAATGGGTGGTAGAAGGAGATGATGAATATTAGTTTTGGCCTTGGTTTCAGTTGCAGTAACTGTAGCTTGTCCCACTAATCCTCCCATGTAGTATTTTACAGAGACTATAGCTGGCCATCACCTTGAGGATGTGGTGGGAGTAGACTTAACATGGGACTCAAGCAGTTCTGAATAGTCAAAGGGTAGACAGCAGCAAACATCTGTGTGTGTGTGGACATCACATCCCTTTGTTTACTTCTGATAACAGCCACAGCTGCACTGGACAGTTCTAAGTGAGCTTAGACTTGTTCTTGTTGGTGAAATCCCACTGCAATCGTAAGCCATGCAGCTTTCTGCTTTCTGTTCCAAGTTCTTCTTCAATGTTGGAGGAGACTGTTTTCCCACACAGAAGCACAGCCCAGAAGTTCAGGGGTAGTTAATGTCCCTGGAGGTAACTCTCAATTAACGGGGGATGGAAACTGGTTAATAAATGATCCCAGCTCTATTAGGTGGACAATCTGGCAGGGGCATTCTGAAAGCTTCTGAGGTCTTAGGACACTCAAGCCCCAAATGGCAACCTTGATAACACACCTTTATAGTGGTTTCCTTCCTCTTGCTCTGTTCATTCACTTCTGCTTTCTGGGACCACCTCACAAAGAACCTACACATACCCCAGTCCTTTTCTCAGGTTCTACTTCCAGGAGACCTAAACTAAGATGAGCACCATTAATCAAAAGCAATATATGTTTTTCCACATAAGATTTTAGGGGATTTTTCTACACTATGTGTAAATAATTACTATGAACAATTATTTGTAAGGTAAAGTGAGAAAATTTTAACCCTGTGCAAATTGAATTGTTTTGTTCAGGTAATAAAGTTGATGATAATGATTGTTGTTTACTCTGAACCACATTGTAACTACCTTCAATTTCCATTGGATAATAAATAGTCATGTGCCACATAACAGTGTTTCGGTCAATGATGGACTGCATATATGACAGTGGTCCCATAAGATAAAAATACCATATTTTTGCTGTACATTTTCCATATTTAGATTCATAAATATTTACCACTGTGTGACAATTGCCTACAGTATTTAGTTCAATAATGTGCTGTACAGGTTTGTAGCCTAGGAGCAACAGGCTATACTATATAGCCTAGGTATGTAGCAGGCTATACCATTTAGGTTTGTGTAGGTATACTCTATGTTTACATAACGACAAAATTGCCTAATAACACATTTCTCAGAACGCATCCCTGTCGTGCATGACTGTATTATAAGAATATCTGACTTAAAAAATATCTGAACTAATGGCCAAGTGGTGAAAAGTGATATATGCTAGTAAATACTACCAATAAATTCCATATCCAAATAAGTTTCACATTGTCACAGATAATTTCAATCCAGTATTACTTTCTACCATAAATTTAACAACTCTTATGATATGAATGCACATACTTTTCATGCCAAAATATTCACAGAAATTGAATAATTCACTTAGTCAAATTCATTTCTTTGCATTGAGTCTATTATTGATCACTAAATTCACACTGACTTCATTTTTAAAATGCTCATTGCATCCCTGAAATATTTCACTTAAGTATTTGTAGCACTAATTGTACTTTATTTAGTTTATTCTGTTTTTCATTTCAGGGCCCTTTATTTTAATAACAAGACACACTGGCAGGTTATAAATGTTTTATTATTCTTTTAACACAGAAGAAGGTTGGTGATGGATATGTGGCCATTGATGTTTTTATGCCTAAAAGTTAGAGTTCAGGCTCTCTCTGTTATAGAATGTAAATGCTACACATATATATGTAATTGTAATCAAAATTAAGCTTAGTCACTAAAAGATGATTCACTATCTGAACTTTCCTCTGCAGTTTTTTCACTTTCGCCATCAGGCACTGAAGCATCTGGCCTCCTGAAGGAAAAAAAAAAATTTTTAAGGTTTTTTTCAATTCAAAAAAACATTTACAAACTGTAAATTAGGGTCATCTTAGAATATTGCTGCTAATAAATCTGCCAAGCCTGTGTCTTTAAGGAGTCTGCCGCTCTACACCACAGCGTGCTTCTCTCTGGCTTCTTCGGCACCACAGGGATTAAATGCTATTCCTGTAGAGGCCACGGCACTACTTTTTCTTGCCAGTCCTTACACAGTATGCTATTTCAGCAATTTCTGCTTCTCATTACCATGGAGACCCAACTACTGAGATGCAATCTGTAGAGGCTGGCATGACCAGTGCTAAATCCCTGAAGCCTTGAAGCGTACATGAGGTACAGAGAAAGCAAAGCTAGAAATGGAAAGAAAAGAAAAACCTTCATGTTCAGGAAAGCTGCAGGGAAAAACTTAGAAACTGAAGAGAGTTCAAGAATGGCTATTAAAAAACACAGGCAATATGGAAATTTTGTGGGGAAGGAGAGTGCCTAGTCAAAGAAAGTTCTTCATGTTTGAATGTTTTCACTTACACATTTTATCTTTAGAGAATAAATATAAAAAGTATGAGTTGGCAAAAATACTGTTTCAAGGATTCCCTAGGCACAATAAGGAGACATGAGAATGGTTAAACTCCATCTTTGCATGGATATGCTATAATAAGCCAAAATGAAATTTTAATGGTGCTACTAAAATAGCCAACTAGATAGGCCCCAACAGTGTTTGTGCTAGTAAATCCTTTAATCAATACAGTGGCACTATCACTCAGCTTCCATTCACTCTCACTAAGAAAGTAAATTAAGCAAGGAAAGTATACTTTGGGAAAAAGTAAGAGGAAAAGGAAGAATTATATAGCTACTATATCTTAATAATTAAAAACTGCAAGACTTATTTCTCCCTCAGGCTCCTTGAGTCCTATTAAAGATTTAGAACACTCAACAAATAAAATTCTTCTTTGCCACCAACAGAAATTACTATTACTAAAATAAGAAAATGTATAGTCTGACAGTCACTTTAAGGTATTAAAAATAATGGCTTATATTTTTAATATATTTGGCATGCTACAAAACATAAAGAAATGCTGGCATTACTCCCTAGATGTCAAATATAAACCCATTTGCTCTGCTGAACAATTTTAGATTATGCCTATAAGGAAGCCATATACACCCAGTACAGTGAAAGTTTAAAGGTGGGCATAGCATTTCTAGATTTTAACTGATGCTCCATTTGCCTAAATACTAACTTGGGACCATCATCCTCATCACTCTTCATTAGAAGCAACAACTCTAGAAGTAGTGGACATGAATACTGGGCACATTTTTCCCAGTAAATTTCCCTTTGCTATGTAGTTGATTTCTTATGTCTCCACTTTGTTAAAAGGGAAAACATTACCAGAAGGAATTATTTCAAAACAACATCAAAATTATATTAGTATCTATGACAACTCAAACAAATAAAACAATGTACATACAACTCCCTAAAATAAATGCTACTTAAGAAAAGCATAAAAAAAGCTAGGTCTAGAAGGAGTGAAACTATAACACTCATTAATTTATGTGTGTAACTATTTTGATACATGTGATGCTGTATCACATAGCAGTTAAGAACCTAAGACCCTGGGGCCAGACTGCCTGTGGTTCAAATCTCAGCTTTGTTTCTTACTTGTTGGCCAACTTTGGGGAATTTATTTAACTACTCTGTGCCCAACTAACTGACTGGATTTTTGTGATGATGAAGTTAATTAATAAATATAAATTATATTGAATTCTATCTGGCACATAGTAAGTACTAAATAAATGTTACCTGTTATTATTATTATTATTATATTATTCTCATCACAATGCACCTATTATTTGCTAGAAACCGTTAGGCACTGGAGATACAGAAATGAATAACAGTATCTTCTGTCCTGAAATAGCTGATATTTTAGTGGAGGAGACAGAAACACAAATTCTTGTTATACAGTATGATATAGCCATTTGCCACATAATGTTTCAGTCAATGATGGACCACATATACAACAGTGGTCCCTTAAGATTATAACAGAACTGAAAAATTTCTATCACCTAGTATTTACTATACTATGCTTTTGTTATTTTAGAGTGTACTCCTACTTATTAAAAAAAAGTTACCTGTAAAGGAGTGAAACTATTAGAATTCTAGAGGAAAATGTTGGAAATACTCTTCTAGACATTGGCCTAGGCAAAGAATTTATGAAGACCTCAAAGGCAATCACAGCAACAACAAAAATAAATAAATGGGATCTGATCAAATTAAAAAGCTTTTGCACAGCCAAAGAAACTGTCACAAGAGCAAACAGACAACCTACAGAATGGGAGAAATTTTTGCATGCTACAAATCCAATAAAGGGCTGATAACTAGAATCTATTTAGAACTCAGGAAAATCAACAAGAAAAAAATCGAACAACCCTATCGAAAAGTGGGCAAAGGACATGAACAGAAACTTTTCAAAAGAAGACAGAATACTGACCAAAAAACATATGAAAAAATGCTCAACATCTCTAATCATCAAGGAAATGCAAATCAAAACCACAATGACATATCACTTATCTCGAGTGAGACTGGCTTTTATTAAAAAGTCCCAAAACAATTAATGTTGGCATGGATGTGCAGAGATAGGAACACTCATACACTGCTGGTGGGACTGCAAACTAGTGCAACCTCTGTGGAAAGCAATATGGAGATACCTTAAAGAGATACAAGCAGAATTACCATTTGATCCTGCAATCCCATTACTGGGCATCTGCCCAAAAGAACAAAAGTCACTCTATGAAAAAGACATCTGCACTCGAATGTTCATAGCCAGCACAATTCACAATTGCAAAGATGTGGAAACAACCCAAGTGTCCATCAATACATGAGTGGATTAATAAAATGTGGTATATGTATACCATGGAGTACTATTCAGCTTTAAGAAACGATGGTGATATAGCACCTCTTGTATTCTCTTGGAAGGAGCTGGAACACATTCTACTAAGTGAAGTATCCCAAGAATGGAAAAACAAGCACCACATGTACTCACCATCAAATTGGTATTAACTGATCAACACATGGTGCAGATATAAGAATAACATTTA
>RJWJ010045871.1:0-11577 GCA_004363605.1 Indri indri | reverse complement strand
ATTTCTTTCTATGCTAAAATTTAGGAGACTTTATTAAAATTAAAGACTAGTTATTTAAAAATAATCATTTATTTTAATAGGCAACTATTATACGGAAAACATAAAAATAATTATAGTGTAATCTTGGCATTTCTATGCTATAAGAAAATCCTGATGTCTTGAGACAAGATGATATTTTTATTATAACTTTCCAAGTTATCATGTATATAAGATTTTACACACGCAGATTTACCCACATACAGTGCACACATGTCAAAAAGAGACTAGTTTCTATATTAATACAAGAAAATCTATCTTATTCTTTTATAATCATATCATATGTATCTTCATAAAACCACAGGCTTTTCTTGTTTTTATGGTATCTTAAAATATGTTTGAATTTTTCAAAAATGCATTTTTGGAGGCTCAAGAACACTGCAAATTCCTCAAAGCAAGCACCCTGGTACCTCTTTTATATGCCATGCCGTATTTCTTAATTTTTGAGAATTTACATATCTAGTCAGGAATAATGAGTATCTTAATTTCTATTAGCAGAAAGAGCCCAAGCCTACCACAGAGTCTTCTTACCAATCACTGCCTCCCAGTGCTTGGACAGACCCATGGTAATAAATGAAAGAGAGACGGCACCAGCTTTCCTCAGGAGTGTGGCCAGGAGGTTAAACAAATGTGTCCATGTGTGATAAAAAGCTGATATTAACTCTGTATCTATAAAATTAATCAAAACATTTCAAGTTATTAATACAAAGAAGAAAAAGAACCTTTCAAAATACAACTTACCAGAGACACTTCATTATACTTAAAATAAGAGGTATGTATTTGTCAAATGAAGATAAATGCAATGTAGCATTATCCAAAATTTATTTCAATTCACTTTTTTTCCATTGCTTCTTAAAGACATCTTTCCTCCACCCTCCTATATACAAATACACATTCATAAACCCTCCTCTTATTAAAGTATACTCAACAACAGTCAAAAAGTATGACAAATTGTCCATTAAGCCGTAACTTCAGAACCACATATTGGGCATATTATATCATTGTTTGTTACACTTGCATAAGAGTAAGTTTTCTCTTGTTTCCTTTATCCTCTCCAGCAGCTTTGTACAGGGTTGAAAATGAAAACATAATATACCAAGGTCAAGGCAGAAAAGAAAGAATTTATTTGAAGAACCAAGAAGAGTATTACCCAAGGAAGAAAATTATAATACAAAAGAGAATTCTGCAGCTTTGTCTATAGCTAAGAATGCAACAAATTAACCTTCTAGGGTAAGAATACATTTTCCTATCTCTATACTTGGGTAAATGGAAGCTAGAGAGAAGTGGCTATCTGAGGACTCTCTCTGACCGTGACATCAGCAGTATTTGTCCTCTTTGGTCAAACTCCACTACAAAGTAAACTGAGGACTTTCCATCTAGGTATTCCTCAGCACCCATGAGGTACTTGAAAACACTAACTTCCAAGCAATTTTGATTATAGCAATCCTTGGTGTTTCTCTACATTTCTGTCATTATTGGCTTTCTAAAGAGTCCCTTTAGACTTATGTTGCCCCACTGCTAGCTCCACAAAATTTTAATTCCACAGATAATACTGTATATCTGTTTATGTATTATATGTATATCTGTACTTAATACATAAAAAGACTAAGTATAAAACTTACTCTTTTATTCAATACAGGCTTAAAAATGGCCAAATAAAATATTTAAGTTTAAAGTTAAATTAAAAATCAAAGAGTTATTAACATTGAATTTAACTTTACAACTGTACTTGCTGAATAACTTTTAACATTATTTGTTTATACACATTATAATGTATTATATAAAAATTGGCAATTTATATAAATACACAATAGCAGTATAATCATTTTTTTAATAAAACCATTCAAAATTATTTTTCCAGAAAAAGTAATTTAAAACTTGATTTCTTAAAAATTATTTTTAATGAACTTTTACTTTTTGCTAGACATGAGAAAACATATGTAACTTAACCAGCTACTAGATGTATATTTAGATACTGTTGACATTTTTACCTTTTAGCACTTGATATAATTATTGATACGTTAAATAACTTTTATGTAATAATAAAATATATACTATTCTTATTTAATTTTCAAAGCTCAAGTCACACATAAAAGAGGTTCAATAGAAAGCATCCATAAGGCAGCCAACAGAAGCCATGATACACAGACCACCTTTTGCCACATGACTTTGGGATCAAGCAATAGATCAAAAGTCATCCAATCGCAGCCATCCAGTCACCAGTTTTGTAGCACTAATCCTGCACACACCTTGTGTATCTTCCATGAACTCAAGGCCAGTGCTTCTCAAGGAATACCCAAGAAAATCCAACAAGAGAAATTAAATACTAAGTAATAAAATCCTATCAAGTAGAGTTGAGCTTTGGCAACTCACAAACCATTGCAATTTCTAAGATTTTTTTTTTGCCACACTCCCTTCTCCCAAGAATCAATGTTCACTTCTTATGAGGTCAGGGAAGATATCAACTTGTTGAGATTGCATAGCCTAACCTAATAAGCTTAGTCAGGATAGCATGGCCACTTATAGAATTTCCAAGTAAGGAATTATGGCTCTTAGCACTGAGATATTTTAACACTGATAAGATACTGAAGACTGGCTTTGCTGGGTATCGTTAACATACTTCACTTTCCAGATCTAAAACCAAGCAAATCCATAATTCAAAGGACTAAATATGAATGAATTGAAAGGCAGGGAGAAATACCAAATGATCAATTACTTCATTATGAAGTATTATTTAAACTTTTTAAACAATTTTTTAAAAATTTTAAAAAATTTAAAAATAATTTTTAAATAATTGGCTTATACGTGTTATTGCAAATAACTTATTAGGTCATTTGACATTAGCCATAGTTTATAAGGATAATTAATACCCAGAACTCACTTTCTAACATGACATAGGAGCTTTGTCCTCATTTAACTGACAGCACAGGGATGGTCCTTCGTTACACTACACACTTGTCTCAAGTGGTCTTCTGGAACCACTCAAAAGTATCCACACCATTGAAAAAAAAAGCATCTAAATTGTAAAGCACATTATCGAAGGCTTCCAAAATATTGGCAAAAACAACTCAAAAAATAATCTTGAAGTGACAATCTGGAACAGAGTAAGATTTTTTTTCTCAATAGTATTCACTTATATTTTAAACTTAAAAAATAAAGCTTACCTAGTAAATCTTTGGTGCATATAGTGAGAATGCCAATGATGTTAGCGATTAGAGACTTCAGAAGATCGTCCTGAATCACAAGGTCAGGAGCTACCAATAAGCACGACTGCAGAAGCCTGGACAAAGAGGACAAGTACTCCAGGAGGAAGGAAACCTATGTGAAAAGGAGATAAGGTACAACAAAACATATCACATGGAAAGCCCATCTCAGTCATATAGTATTTTACTTCCATAAGTTAATAACAAACTAACAAAATATTAATCACAATTTTTAAAGATCTGAAACTAACACATAGCAGCCAAAGCATTATTTTTCTCATGTGATAAACATGTCATTAACAGTCTTACTAACACTGTCAACTATAATACCACCAAAGAGAGGAGTATTTCAAAGCCACATTTTGAATTCCACTTAAAGAAAGTCTTCACATTTTTCAAGTATCTAAAATTGTGGAATCAATATTCTTATAGAAGCAGAAAAGTGCACTACAAAGCTGTAAAGTCTATAATTTTATAAAGAAACAAAGATTACAAAACTACTCTTCAAAGTGTGCAAGTGGGGAGGAAAAAAAGCTAGTCTAATAGCCTACTTATTACTACAAATAAAATGCAAGTATGTTCTATTTTTACCCTCAGCTATCCTTCAGCATAAAAATACTATTCTTAATTATATGAGAAAAAATTAAATCTTCTCCAATATTACCAACAAAACCATCTCTGGAATTTTCCTAATGATAATATTATAATTATTAACTGGCAAAAGTACTTTTTAGAAAAATAATAATCCTCTAGATATTTAACAATTAAAGTATAAGCTGTGATGTCTTATTCGTCCACCATCTTCAGGCAAAGAGACAGTCCACATAACTGAACTTTCTAAAGATATTCTGAAGTCAGTCTCTCCCTGTGTGTGTACACACACACACACACACACACACACACACACACACACACACACAAAACTTCCTCTCACCCTATTTTGAGGTTGTAAGAATGTAATTAGGAGTCAGGGACTGTTTTACATTTGTGGACGGTTATGTGCCTCTGAGGTAAATAGTCTCAGACTGCTCCAAAACAGTTCTTCTGTTCTACTTCTCCTAATGAGTATGTCCTCCCTTTATCTAATCTGCTGACTTACTTTTACATAAAAGTATACGTTGCTCTACACTTCACAAACTCCTCAAATTGTCTGTGAAATTTAATTTGCTTATTGCTCTGAAGTCTTTTTTGAGATTTCATATTCCCTTCATATTCTATTACTGAAATTATGACAAGTCTGACCTCTGAATGTATGAAGTATTACCACAGATAGATAAACCATTCCAGGAAAGAGCCATAAGAAGTGTTAGGGAGAGAAAAGCTGAACTGGTAAAGATTCTTTTGTACATCATCATATTCAAGATTAAGTATTAGCATAGCAGTTCATAAAGGAACACTTTTTCTGTGCATGACACGCTTCAAAAATGATACCAACCAACCATAAACTTTCATAACTAGTACCTTTAGCAGACTGTAACCCCACTGCCCAGAGCTCTGTCCCAGATACTCACCTCCTCAAGTCTCTGATCAAATGTCACCTTCGTGGGGCCTTTTCTGACCACTCTACGTCTCCCTTTGCTGACATACTCTTTTATCCATCCTCATTTATTTTTTTCATACCATCTGTCACTGATAAAATACTTTACATTTTATTTACTTGTTGACTGTCTGTCTTCTGAACCCAGGACATAGACTCCATGTAGGCAGGGATGTTCCTCTGCTTTGTTCAAGGATGTTATCACTAGCACCTACAACAGAATCTGGTAGAGCAGAAGCTCAAGGATTTTCTGGAATGAGTGAATGATCTTATATAAGCACGAACAGCCAAATGCTTTAATCTACATAAGGCCAGGTAGTGTAGGGGTTAAGAGTGTGGTCTCTGGAACCAGCCTGCATGGGGTGGAATCTGGCTCTGCCCCTTACTGTGTGAGAGAACTTGAACAGTTACTCACTTCTCTGGGCCTCAGTCATTTCCTTTATAAAATGACGACTGATACTAATGATACTTCACGTGATTGTTATGAAGATTACATAAATCAACACAAACAAGTACCCATCAATGTTTGTTACTGCTATTATTCATTCATCGCACAACTACTGAATAAGTGCCTGCCATGGGACAGGCGCTGCGCTAGACACCCAGGATACAACGGCACATAACAGCAGGCAAGGTCCTGCCTTGAAGGAGCTGTGTGTCCCTCTGTCCTCATCTCCCCCTCACAGATTCTGCTCCAGCCACTCTGGCCTCCTTACTGTTTCCTGGATAGACCAAGCATACCCCGATCTCAGGGGCCTTGCTATGTCCATAGGACTAGCTTCCTCACTTACTTCAGGTCACATGTCACTATCTGAAAGGTCCTCCCTGACCACCCTAAGTGGAACAGCCCTCCCCTCCCAACTCTGACACCACATCCTGTCCCCAGCTTTAGTTTTTCTTCTGAGATGTCTATCATTCTCAGGCATATGTGGATTTTCTCATTATCTGTTTTCCCAACTTGAGGGAAAGGATCTTTGTTTTATTTACTTAGAGAAGATCCTGGTATAAAGTAGGTACTCAATAAAGATTTGTTGAATGAACAGTAGAAAACCGGAGGAGACAGTCATTACACAATCCGCATGCTCAAATAAAAACACTGCACTGGGACAAGTGCTTCAAAGACCCTGAGCATGGTGTTCCCAAACCTTATAATAGTGGTCTGCCCTAGTCAGACAGCTCACAGAATACATCTCAAAGCAAGTGATATTGTCTAGTTCACTTCTAACTCATCAACTCCCCAAAAATCTCATAGCCTTTCATAAAATTTGATTTTGAAATAAAGCTTCTATTAGCTACAACTAAATGAGGAATTGTTTAGCATACTTTACATACAGACTCTAGCTATAGGCAAGAACTTAAAAACAGTAAATATCTATAAAGGAACAAAAATAGATTTATTCTTATCAGACTGGGTTTTGAAAATATACATAACTAAGTTACCAAGTATTTTAACAATTTTAACTTAGGTGAAAATAACAGACATAACAGAGATAGCCTAGAATCACAGAATGAGAAGGTGGTCTATACCAATGTCCCCCTTTTTAAAGCAGTGCACAAAGCTATCTACACATTTAATTAAACATTTATAGCTGGTTAATGATGGAATCAGGAATGGAATCTATGTCTTCAAACCCCACTTCTCTTTTCTACCATCCAAAGATGTCTCATATTAAAATTTTAGGTAATCTATTTCAAATAACTTCATCATATCATGTATAATTTTCATCTTTTTCCTACGGTTAGTATCTCCTCAGTAGAATTTACATTTTTGGCACTTAAAGTAAGCAAACTCACAAACAGACATTAGGCAAGAGACATATGTGAGACACTTACCTGAGCCTGAGTGTGTTCAACTGGAGGTGATGAAGGCAGTGGGGTCTTGAGTTCCTGGACACACATCTGTATGAGGGTAGTATCTACAATGCTGTGGAGGACAGAAGAAAAAAAAAACCTTTAGATGACTGGCATCCTTACTAAGGATTAATAAATCAGAATGTGAAGTCTGAAGGTAAACTGGAATACAATTCAAGAGAAAGGATTTTTATAAGAAAATGTTTCTAAAAAGATATCCCATAATATTTTAAATTATATTCCAGATTACCTTCAAACAGGAAAACATCTTCTCAGATAAAAGAAGCAAAGAGTTCTAAAAAAAAATATCTAAAAAAATATCTAAGGAAACCTTATCAAAAGCAGAATAAAATGTAACACAGCCCATTCGGAAGGAAAGAGAACAAGAGTAAAAGTAACCTTGGTGGTTAGTTTCCTAATCAAAATAGTAAAAACACAGGCTAGGAAATACGTTCATATTTAAAAGGTAAAAAGCAAAGCAAAACAAACAGGAATTTTTTTAACTCAGATATGAAAACCAGGTATGGAAATATGATGAGCCTTTGCCATAAAAGGTCCTTTAATGCCTTTGTGGCCTCAATGACACATCAGACTCTTCCCCTAAGAAGCAAGAACATTCCTAGAGCTCCATTTTGGTCATCTTAAGGCAGGAGCATCCAGGAAGGAAAGCCAACCAACTAACAGTTACCTTTCCAATCCTACTAGGCATTACAGTAGAAAAATGAGAAATAATATTAAAGCCAGAACAAATTTATATTTCCTTGCATATTATAAATGTTACAGGAGTAATCACAATCGAGTGAAGTGAAAGAAGGAATACTTCTTTTCTAGTTTATATTTTTTAGAGTTTTCTTAATATCCCAAAAAGAAAGAGAAGGCACTAAGATTTGGCAAGACAAGGAAGACATTTCAGACAGTGAGTGTTCAAAGGTGAAAGAGACAGAGAAGCAGAGCAATGCAAAAGAATATGTGGTTAAAAGAAGGTGCATATGCTTGACTAGAATAAACTGGACTTCGGGAAGAAAAGAAAAGTAACACTTACTAAAGGGAGTACCCTAGATACTATCACTTTTAATCCTCGCACTAGCCCCATTAAATAGCCATTAATGACATACCACAGAGTAAAGTAATTTTCCCAAAGTTGCAAGCTACTAAGTGAATTCAACCTTAAGTCAGCCTTAATTCAGCTCCTAGTCTTTTCTACTATACTTTATTAGAAAATCATAAAAAATTATATCAGAGGTTCATTAATACTAGATAAGTGAGTAATAAAAATTCAAAGAATGAAATCATGATTTCCCTAAATTATGTCAGAATACTTTCTGATGAAAAGTTTAACATAACAAAATAACTCCAAATGGATTTAAACAACGATTTTTTTAACCCAGTGATCTTCTTCTGATATAATCACAAGAAAGATGAATCCCCAAACTCCTCCACATCCATGAAGAATAAGGGACTGCACCATACTCCTTAAGCGTGCTGGAGGACAAATATGGTTTAGAACCCCTGAATTTTAAAATTCAGGATTTTTTTTAGCCTTCCTAGTCAAGATAACAAACCAATACAAGCACTTTAATAGACCTAAAATAAAAACTATCAAGACAATTCTGGCAAAAGCAAAAACCTGGAGTCTAATGAGCCTAAAACAGAATAAGGACATATTCCCAGTAAACATGAAGTCTTACATCAAGTCATGAGTACAGCTTTTGTAAACTCGTCTCCACTGCCATGCCTCTCTGGGAGTATTTATCTCTTACCTACAGAGAAGCTCTACAAGATGGGCTTGTCGAAAAGCATTTGCAGTATCTCTTGGAGAAGTCACCAAGAGGTTGTCTAAGAGGCTGCACACCGCTGAAAGAAGAGGTGGAGTAACCACGGCACACTGCTTGGGCAGGGGAGCAGAAAGGGGTGAATCGTGAGGAGGCCGTGGTGATGTAGTTTCATGCTGACCTATTATTGAAAATAAGCATAAAAATTATTACTTTTTTACCTTATGGCTATGCACAATGTTCACAAGTTCTTATAGTCAGAGGAAAGTTCCTGAAAATAACAAAGATGAATGGCTCGGGAGTGCTTCTAGCTGCTTAGCTCATCTTAACCTTGAGGTCAGGGAGCCGGACTGCTCCTACTATTCCTGACCTCCACCCTCCACCACGTGGGTGAGCACATGTGTGTGTGTGTACATATATGTACATGAATGCATGTTGTGCGTGTGTGTACATGAATGCATGTGTGTGTATTGGGTGAGAGTAGACGAGCCAAGTCAGGAAGGGCATAATATGGCTTTGTGCCCAAGTGTTCAGACATTAAGGAACAAATAGATGGTTCACAATTCTTGTTCTGAAACTCCAGGGGTCAAAAGTGTTTCCAAGTTCAAAATACTTTTAGATTTTAGAGAACTAACATGGTACATATACAATACATTAGCTAACACCTCCATTAACCTTTGAGAATTTGCTCACTTTCTGGCCCAGCAAGATGCTTTGGGTTCATCTTGTTCTTTCCCAACTCAAGCCCTGAAATTGGATATTTGTTCCGAAGAGCCTTGATTCCTTGAAGTGGAGAATGGAATTTGGAAACCAAGACTTGGGCACTAAATGTATATATTGCTATTAGTGTGTCATTGCTTGTAAGCTACAAAATGTGTGTATGTATGTATGTATGCATATATGTATACTTGGGCATACAAACACACATCTGTATTTATGAATTAAAAATCATTATTCATACTAAAAGTTACAATTCAAATCCAACCTTACACAGTCCATTAAATATCTTTCCTCTTTCCACATTATAACTCCATTATATGAAAGTAAAAGACCTGGCTTTTATCATCAACAGTATATTTACTTACTTGCCCAGTCTTAGAAACACATAGTTTCAGAATTGCTAACTAATAATACTATTGCCCAAAATAAAACTAATAACTTAAGTTCGATGCTTGTTTACAGTTCTCTTTGCATTAGTCTGAGGATTAAAGTCCTAAAAATATGTTCGAGAGTTACCTGGGTTAGCGCCTCACTCACTTCAGTGTCATTCATGCGAAATGCAGCTAGATTAATTTGTTTGTATTCCTTGTTATTTTCCCCTATTTTTGTTTATTTTATTTTTCTTTTTGACAAGTGAAACATACATGATTATAAAAGTCAAACTATACAAGAAGGTATATGCAGAGAAGAGCTACTATTTCCATCCTTCAATCTCTTCTACCCCGTTCCCATTCTGTCCTATTTCCTACCTCCCACTCATCCTCATAACTAACCTCAGTTTCCAGTTAATCCTTCCTCTATTTTTCTTTCTGCACAAAGGAGGAGATACATGTTTTGGGGGTGGAGGGGGATTATGGATTTTTTTGAGACAGGGTCTCATTCTGTCACCCAGGCTATAGTGCAGTGGCGTCATCACAGTTCACTGCAACTTCAAGCTCCTGGGCTCAAGTGATTCTCCTGCCTCAGTCTCATGAGCAGCTGGGACTGCAGGCACGCACCACCAGGCCCAACTGACATTTCTATTTTTTTTGTATAGACCAGGTCTCACTCTTGCTCAGGCTGGTCTCAAACCCTGGCTGCCTGAAGCAATCCTCCCACCTTGGCCTCCCAAAGTACTAGGATTACAGGTGTAAGCCACTGCGCCCAGCCCCCAGTGTATTTTTTATTTCAGTTTCTTTCATACACAAGAAGGTGTTAATAGAAAACTGTAAACATTATAAACTACAAATACTCTTTTGCACTGTGCTTCCTTCACCTCACAATATTTCCTAAAAATTATTCCGTATCAGTTTGAAGATATCCTGCTTCTTTTAAACAGCTGCATAGTTCTCCATTGTGTAGATGTTTATTTAAAAACCACTCTCCTACTTAGAATGGGTTGTTTCCAGTATTTTATAAACAATGCTCCACTAAATAATCATATGCATATGTATTTTATATTGTTGGTGATGAATCTGAGGAAAATTCCTAGAAGTGTAATTGTTGAATCAAACGTAAATACGTTTATAGTTTTGTTAGATATTGCCAAATTCCCTTCCAAAAGAGTTATATTAATAATTTGCATTCCCTCTAACAATGTATAAAAGTGCTTGTTTTTCACAGCCATGCCAACAGAATATATTGCCAATACTTCTTAATTGTTGGCAATATAATAGATAAGGAAAAGTATCTCAGGGTAGTATTAATTTGTACTTATTCAAAGATAAGGGCTACTTTTATGGCTTTTTTTGTGAATTATCTGTTCATGTCTTTTGCTTTTACATGAGGTTTTGGGTTCTTTTCTCCCTCAAATATTAAGTGTTTTATATGTTGTATGTTTATATGATTTTGTGAGTTATATTGTAAATATTTATGCCAGTTTGTCAGTTGTCTTTTGACTTTATGATATTTTCTGCAGTGCAAAAGTTATTTTTTATCTTAACTTTATGTAGTCAAATTTATCAGTCATTTCTTATTGAATCTGGATTTTGTGGCACAGTTAAAAAATCTTTTCCTATGCCTACTTTATAAAGGAATCCATACATGTTTTCTTCTGTTACTTGTATAATTTCAATTTTCACTTTCAGGACCCTGATGATTCTCACGTATGATGTGAGATATAGATCTGTTTTATCATATTTCAAATGGCTAGACAGTGACCAGCACCATTTTTTAAAAGATTCATGCCCAATGATCTGAGATACCACTTTTAGTATTTAGGATATATTTTCCATTCTATTTGTTTTCTCATATGCCAGCAACAAACTGATTTAATTATGCTTTTTAGCATGGTTTAATGCCTGGTGGGACTAATCTCCTTTTCGAGTATTTTCCTGGCTACCTTTGTACATTCATTTTTCCATATGAATGAAATCTTGTTCATCAGAAAAAAGTTTGTTGATCTCAATGGGGTGGCTCACACCTGTAACCCCAGCACTTTGGGTGGTTAAGGCAGGAGGATCACTTGAAGCCAGGAATT
>RJWJ010045870.1:0-11577 GCA_004363605.1 Indri indri | reverse complement strand
TGTGTGTGTATCACAATATTATTCAAGAAAAATATTTACATGGAAAAAATCCTGCACACTCAGGTAATTGAAGTACTTGATACTTCAGTGCTGTTTTTCCACGCTCCCTGCTTCCAGAGCCCGTGTCTCTATACACGTACTCGTACACACGCAGTTATAATTGATCATACAGGGCCGGGCGCGGTGGCTCATGCCTGTAATCCTAGCACTCTGGGAGGCTGAGGCGGGCGGATCGTCCTGAGCTCAGGAGTTCGAGTCCAGCCTGAGCAAGAGCGAGACCCCGTCTCTACCAAAAATAGAAAGAAATTAATTGGACAGCTAAAAATATATATAGAAAAAATTAGCCGGGCATGGTGGCATGTGCCTGTAGTCCCAGCTACTCAGGAGGCTGAGGCAGAAGGATCGCTTGACCCCAGGAGTTTGAGGTTGCTGTGAGCTAGGCTGACGCCACGGCACTCGCCCCAGGCAAGAGAGTGAGACTCTGTCTCAAAAAAAAAAAAGAAAAGAAAAAATAATTGATCATGCAGGCAGTTTGTCTTCTGTTTAAAAGTTTTTGCCAGCTTATCCTAAGCATTTTGCCATGTTATTCTGTAATATCTTTGCAGCTAATTTTAATGCTTACCAACCAGCCCCTCGAGTGGCTGCATCTCATGTAAAGTAGTGTTTAAGTTTATTAGGGGTACTCTGTGCCTGTAGTCAAAGCATGAGTTGTAGGTTCGAATCCTATCTTTGCCACTAACAAGTTTTGTGTCATTGGGTAAACTGCTTAACCCCTGTATGCCTCAGTGTCCCCATCTATAATATGAGGGTGATAACAATAGCTAATACCCCGTAGGATTATTGTGAGGATTAAATTTGTTATACAGGCAAAGTCTTAGCACCTAGCACACAGTAAAAGCTCTAAGAATAACTTCTACTGTTAAAAATCTTCCTCCTCCTAGGTTTATCATGCTCATGAGCTTCCTTGTGCAAAGCTTATACTTTTTGAATTTTTTGTACAAATTGTGTCCTAAGTATTGACTCCCCACAAGTACTTTAGTGAGTTTAGAGGAATGACATCTCCAGTAGGGTTTTGCTTACAAATTATCACATTATTCCCCAAGAAACAGCAGAATGTTCTCGCATTTTAATTCTTTTAATTCAAAATGTGCCCAGGTATGGTGGCTCATGCCTGTATTCCTAGCACTCAAGGAGGCCGAGGCGGGAGGATCGCTTGAGGTCAGGAGTTTGAGGAGCCTCAGCAAGAGCGAGACCCCGTCTCTACTAAAAATAGAAAGAAATTAGCCAGGCAACTGAAATAGAAAAAAATTAGCTGGGCATGGTGGTGCACACCTGTAGTCCCAGCTACTCGGGAGGCCAAGGCAGGAGGATTGCTTGAACCCAGGAGTTTGAGGTTGCGGTGAGCTAGGCTGATGCCAGGGCACTCTAGCCTGGGCTACAGAGCAAGACTCTGTCTCAAAAAAAAAAAAAGAAAGAAAAGAAGAAAATAGAAGTCACCCCAAATCCTCTTTGCTGAAATAAATACCACTGGTGTTATTTTGATGTGCTTCCTGACCCCTCTTCCTCTGCATCCAGTTGAGATCACACATGCGATGATTTTTAAGCACAGTTAACTTGGTTTCCTCGAAGTTTTTTAAATTTATCTGTGATTGACCATGAGGTCCTCAAAGATATTGAGGAAGACTCAACACTGCTGAGGCCATCTTGGTCATCCTGAGGAAAGGGGAGTCCTCTGGACGTGGACAGAAACTCCTAGACCTGAATTCTTGGAATGCTGACTGGCCCAACAGCACAAATGACTCAGTCCTTCTTCAAGTCCCAATCAAGCTCCTGCTCCAGGCTGGGCCCCCCTGAGAGGTGGAGGTCCTTCGGGAGTCCGAGATTGCTGGGGAGACGAGATCATGAGACCACTGGCCCTCATGTCCGGAGTCAAGCACAGACAGCTGGGGCTATAGAAACTCCAGAAGGGCAGCTTTGTGCAGTGGCAGTATCGAAGCCAATGAGGTTTATCCGAGGCGTGATTATTGCTAATTGAAAACTTCTCCCAATATCCCACCACGACAACTTGCAATATAGTCGGCATTGGCAATTTTTGACGGTCCCTACAGGGACTGAATAAAAAAGAAAAAAAATAGAAATTCAAGAAGGGGAAAGGCAAGACCAGTGTGGGCTGGGGCAGTTGGGAAAGGCTTTCTACAGGAGGTGTGACCTCAGCTTAACCTTCACGACAACAGAGACAAATGGGAAGGACATTCAAGGTGGGTGGGAGACACAGCAAACACCCAGAGTCAGCGTGACGTGGGGAAACGGGGGCGACACAGCCCCTGCGCTTGGTGGGATGGAAACCACCTCAGTAAACTGATACCTCATGGGGCCTTGTCCTGTCTTCCTGAAAGCCTCGTGAAGTAGGCAGGGCGGCTACAGAAATACTAAGCAGACATGAAGCCAGCAGAGCTATTAAGTGATTTGTCCAAGCTCACGCAGAAAGTTAGCAGCCGGTCTCCTGTCCCCCAGTCCCCAGAGCAGAGCTGCTTCCAGCAGTGAACGCAGTCCCCGCTTGGTCCAGGCTTGGTCCAGCCTGAGGTTCTCCTACAGCTTGTGTTTCTTCCCTGCAGAGAGCGGTGATGAGGACAAGCACCCCAGGGTAATTGGAAACCGTCGACGGAGCCTGGGGGCCAGACGCCCCCACAGCGACGGCTCACCCGGTAGGCAGCAGGCCTCTCACCACTTTTCCTGTGCCGACTCTGCTCACTGTTGAGTTTCTCGGTGGGGCCGAGCCTGTCTGTGTGAAGACGATCTTCACAGCATTGTTTATGGCAGGGTAAAAACAGGAAGTAGCAACAGCAAAATAGATAAGGGATGCTACACCCTGACCTGGTGTTAGCTCTGTTCTTCATCTGTCTCTAAAGTGAAAAAGAAAAATGCCAAATCGTATAATTAATTCAGTCTCATATATACTTTGTAAAAATTCACACATACATGGTTATAAATGTGCCTGGAAGGAAAAATACCAATATGTTAATAGTGGTTATCTCTGGATGGTAGAATTATGAGTGATTTTTATTTTCTCTTTTTTAAAGTATCCTATACTACAAATAATTTACAGTCAACATGTCTTATTTTACACACAGAAGAAAATAATTTTTGCAAGAAAGTAAACCACAAATTTTGTGGGAAGGAAAGAGTATGGAGGAAAGAACCTGAATTAATGCCTAGTACAGAACCTGGCACACAGGAGGTGATTAATAAATGCTGCCAATGAAGCTGGAGCTGAGCTCTGGGTTCTGTTTCTGGACATAAAAATGATTAGGGGTTGGGCGAGGTGGCTCACACCTGTAATCCTAGCACTCTGGGAGGTTGAGGCGGGAGGATTGATTGAGCCCAGGAGTTTGAGGCTGTACTGAGCTACGATGACACCATTGCACTCTAGCCAGGTGACAGAGTGACACTATGTCTCAAAAAAAAAAAAAAAAAAAAGATTAGGAATGCAGGCTTTGGCAACAGACATGGTAGATTTGCCACTTACTAGCTACGTGACTTTGGGAGAATAACTTAACTTTTTGAGCCTCAGTTTCCTTATCTGTATAATGGGTGGGGTTAGGTACTAATACCTTCTTCAGAGGATTTCTATGAGGAGCAAATGAAATATTAAATGTAAATTACTTAATACAGTGTTGGTACATAGTAAGTGCTCAGTAAATGATAACTATTATTATTGACCTTGAGCAAAGCCCCGGTCCTCTCGGGTCCCAATTTCTTTCTTAAGTAAACTGAGCATGGTCACTTCTGGAGGTGCTGGGGAGGGTGTGTGTGTCAGACAGTGTAAAGGGAAAGCAGTCATAAGGCTGTTTTGTCTCTTGAAGACCTTCCACCGCTCCCCAGCACAAGGACTGTGGTACTTGTTAAGGTTCCAGACCCATGAGGGATGGGAGTGGCCCAGGGTCGCTGTGTCTGGGGAGAACTGACCAACGGGTTGGTCTCCATCCAGGTGCTGTGCAAGGGGACCCTGACGTTTTGAAGGATGAACTTCAACTCTATGGAGGTAATTGGTCGTCCAGCAGCTTTGGAGAAAACAGAATTACACTAAGGACATGAGGGCTTAGGGCTTCGTTGGGCAGAAACAAGGCCATGGGGGTGTTTCATGAGCTGAAAAGTCCCAGGCAGATACAGGAGGCGTGGCGAGCTGGGCGGTAATCACATTGGCAGATGGGGCGGGGGCATTTTCTGCCATGATGAGACTGTTTCGAGCAAATCCTGCATTCTCTCTGAGCTAGAACCTGGACTTGTGGATGACCTTGACAAGTCACCCAACCTTTCTGGGCCTCAGCTTCCCAACCAGCAAAATAGGACATGATCAGTAGCCCCCTTCTCTTGGAATACTGGGCTGTTTAAGTGTGCAAGGAAGAAGTAAGGATCTGTCTCTACAATACCCATTTTATGAAATATGTGTTTCCAAGCACCCAGATTCCTACGGGGAGGAAGTAGAGGCAATGTGGGCCTTTGTAGCACTAGGATGAAATGGGAGAATTTTTACGCATAAACCAGTTTGCCAAAGAGCCTGACAAATGCACCAGATAAGAAAGCCTGTTTAACTTTTTTTAATCCAACATTTCCAAAATCTATGTTGTCTCCTAACACCTGATAATAACCCAAGAAAAACAGCGGAAAATGCTTATGTATACACTCAAAGAAAAAAGACTGATATGTTATGTGGGTAATCTTTATAGTGTTTTATTTGCTCATCTGAATTTTTTCTTTTTTTTTTTTTAACAAAAATAAGTATTACTTAGTTTAGAAAAATGCTTAAATTACTCAAGTAGTTTAAGAAAGTTTTCACTGGGTGTAAAATAAGAGAGAGTGTTATGTTTACATGTATTTTTAAGAAAAATATTTAAGAAAATATTTTTTCTTATCATAAAAGTAATTCGTATTCTCTGTAGAAAGGGTAGGTATAGTCACCTACTTGTGAATGACTCTTCTCCCCCCAAGAAATCGAAGGTGCTCAGTAAATTACATTGTTTGAGTCTCATTTCATGTTACTTTTGGCATGTTCTCTGCACTCCCGGTATTGGCTGCTCTCTGGTCACTTCGCAGATGGTGTCCCCTGTTTGTCCATCATCCCTAAGGACAGTTCAGTGTGCTGATTGTTTGTTGCCCTGTGCTCAGTTGTGTCCTGGGGCTGCCCTGAAGGACAGGAAATGTACAGGGGTGCATGTGGGTGGGGGAGGGGGAGATCACACAGGGTCCTGCTGCCCTTGAGGGGAAGAAGATGACAGGCTAGGAGAGAGGTCACCAGGAATCTGGTGGGAAGGCCACCCAGGATGGGATTATTGATAATAAGGAAGCTGCAGCCCAGGGCAGCTCTATAGGGCTCAACTCACCCTCGGCAGCCCAGACAAGTGGCTCAGCTGTGGCAGTGGGGGGTTCCCGCAGCTCCCTGCGCACAACTCATCTTGGCTCCACCCACTCAGGGCCTGGGAGCTACATGGCCAGATGTCAGCACCTGCCTGTGGATAGCCTTGAAGCAGGCACATTGCAAATTGGTGACCTGTGTGTGCAGAGGCGTTTTATCTGGCTCAGAGTGTTTTTTAAAATTATGATTGTGAACATATTTCATCGATTCTACATTTTTTTACATTTGAACATCTCTGAAATCAGGATGCATCTTACAATCACTAGCAACTTACAATCATAATTGGCAGGGATTTTCCTTACGTAGCAGCACATAAAATAATGTTATGCCTCACAAATCATGGCATCTCTGATTCGTGGAATACAAGAGTTGCCAAGGTTTTTTTGTAAATGAGGAAGTTTATGTTAAAATCTGGTTTCTTGTGGGAACTTGGAAGACCTGTAAGGTTGGGCAGGCGTTCCCCCAGCAGGTTTCCGCGGGTGGTGGCTGGTGGCTGCCCCTTTAGACGCGGCAGGAACCCTCCAGCCTGCTGCAGGCCCCACCTGGCCTACTCCAGAGCGAGGGGAGAGTCTCCAAGCAGGATCCACCTTCCCTGAAGTGTAACTTCTCCCCACCCAAATCATCGTGGGTGTGTGATGACTGATTTTTCTCCCGTGCAGATGCCCCTGGAGATTTGGTGCCCTCTGGGGAAGCAGGTGAGTGTCCAGCTAGGGGAGAGGGGTCGTGGGTGTCAGTGTTGAGTCAGGTCTGGCTGTCCCCTCTCCCCCGAGGGAGCCAGCTGCGGTCAGGGTGCCTGGCCAGGGCTCCGGCCCGGGCTCAGCAAGCAGGCGGTGCCGGCTGCACGAGGCAGGGAGCCAGTGGCGGTCAGACAGGGGTCAAGGCAAGGCGATTACAACCAGCCATCGACAGATAGATAGCATGACCCCAGGCGCTGGAGAATTCGACGGGGCATTTCTTTAGGTCACTCTACCCTCCCCCAGGGCGGAGGCACAGCTTAAGGACCCCAAGCTGGCCTGGACACTAACACTGAGCTTCTCATTTCCAGGACTCCGGAGGAGAGGCTCCGACCCAGCGAGCGGTAGACATGCGAGCTCAGATCGGGGCGCGGGAGGTGGTCTGCATTCCAGGGTGGGACGTGGCCACAGACGGCCCGAGAGGGTGGGTCAGTCCCAGTAGGGAGGCCCTCACCAGCTGGAGTGTCACGGCGACTCAGGAAAGGGACCTCCAGTGCAGGGGAAATGGGACAGAAGGCAGGCTCAGGCCTGTGGAGGGAGGAGGGGTCAGTGGGGGTCCCAAGGACAGCACCCCCATCTTCATGGTTTTACTTAACTGGTCCCTCAGTGAGCACCCTCTGAGCCAGGAAGAAGCACCCAGTTCAATTCTTGGTGAGGCAGGGAGGAAAAAGTCCCACCTGCTGTCCCATGTCAAAGTTGAACACTTGTCTCTGTCTTATTCCTAAGGAGAAGTGGAGGCCTCTCAGTTAAGAAGGCTGAACATAAAGAAAGACGGTAAGGAAATCGGGGTTGCAGCACTGTGTCCTCCTGTCTGGTCCAGACATCTATGGGTGAAAGGCAGCCCGAGGCCTGGAACATAGTAATCACAACCCACCTCTGCCCTGCAGTTTGCAAGTTCCTCAGCTCAGAATCACCTGGAGAAGTGGGACAATGATTCCCATTTTGTAGATATGGAAACTGAGGCTCAAAGTTGGGGCGTAGCCTTACAGCTGTGAGTGGCACAGCCTGGGCTCGAACCCTAGTCCTCTGCCCTTTCTGCTATAAGCAGAGGCGCTAGGATGATAAACGCCTTCCAGGCCTCGTGGAAGCTATGAGGTTAGATTAGACCAGACTCGAGGGAAGGAGCCAGGAGAGCTGAAGGGACCTCGTCTGCTCCAGTGCTGGGATCTCTGGGGACTTCAGGAGGCAGAGGAGGGCCGGCGGGGAGATGACGGTTTTTGATTAAACAAATGGCAGTTGTTCTGGAAACATCTAGAGTTGTTGCAAAAGCCCCAACTTCAGAGAGCGGGGGACATGGGGCCGAGCCCCTCGCTTGCCTCTGCCCGGCCGGGGCAACCAGGGCCGCCGTTGAACTTTCCGGGGCTATAAAAGGAGGCTCGCGGGACCAGAGCCGAGCTTCTCGCCGCGCAGGCTGCGGCCAGGTTGCTTCGGGACATGGCATTATGCCCCAAGGCAGGAAGGCGACTGCTCTCCGCTCTCCTTCTCAGGGCGCCGTCTCTGTCGGGAGACCTGTGCCTTAGCCGCGGCCTGGCCCTTGCTCGCCGCCCTCGGCCACGGAGCGCAGGCCTCTCCCTGCGCCAGGGCCTTCCCGGGCAGCAGGGGCTGGCGAGAACGTCACCAGCTTCTGTTTGCCTTGTGTGGATTTTTAAGTTAGGGGATCCTGGTTTTCCACTTACTGTTGTGACATAAAGTTTCCTTTAAAGTAAATGCATTTCAGGAAAAGGAATCTATTTAAAGAAAATGCGAGGTAAATACTAGTACAGACGACCCTTGGGTTAGCATGAAGCTGTGCAGGTGGTAACTCCGAAAAAAACTGAACGAGAATGACCCCGAGGTCCCTTCCAGCTCCAGCCTTATTCGCGTCCCTACTCTGGCCTGACCTCTTCAGCCTCCAAAATGTCCCCTGTTCAACGGCCCCCAACTCTGACTGCTGGGACCCTCCCTCCATGGTCTGTGCCTGGGTTCCGTCTGCTCACCGTGTCGCATGCTGCCCTGCCCAAGGAGCTGGGCACGGGCACGCACATGTGCACACACGCACAGACACACGCATACACACACATGTACTCACAGAGACACATACATACACACAGACACATACATACTCACAGACACACACACACATACACACAGAGACATGCACATGTACTCACAGAGACACACATACACGCAGACACATATGTACTCACAGACACACAGAGACACACACAATGTACTCACAGAGATACACACACACAGACGCATACATACATACAGACAGAGACACACACGTACTCATAGAGACACACATACACACAGATACATACAGACACACAGAGACACACACATGTACTCACAGAGACACACGCATACACACAGATACATACAGACACACAAAGACACACATACATACACAGAGAGACACACACATGTACTCACAGAGACACATACACACAGACACATACAGACACACACACACATATACATACACACAGACACACACATGTACTCAGAGACACATACACACAGACACATACATACTCACAGACACACAGAGACACACACATGTACTCACAGAGACACACATACACACAGATACATACAGACACACACATACACACAGAGACACATACATGTACTCATAGAGGCACACACAGGTACACACATGTACTCACAGAGACACACACATACACACAGACACATACATACTCACAGACACACACATGTATTCACAGAGACACACATACATACAGACACACACACATACACACAGACACACATGTACTCACAGAGACACACATACATACACACAGATGCATACATACAGACACACAGAGACACACACATACACACAGAGACACACACATGTACTCACAGAGACACACATACATACACATAGAGACACACATACAGACACGCACACACATACTCACAGAAACACACACATACATACACACAGATATACACACACAGACAGAGAGATGCCGACACACATACATATGTACACACGTATATACACACACAGACACACAGAGACTGACACATCCTCAGACACACACACATATACGCAGACAGACACACAGACACATACATGGACAGACAGACACACGCCTCTCATCCAAGTCCTCCTGCCTCGGCTGTCTTTAAGGCTCAGCTCAAACTCATTCTTCCAAGTCCTCCCACACTGCCCTGGCCATGGCGACGCCCGAATTTTTACGACATCTTAACAACTACATAAAATTCCAAGTATGGGTACAGAATATTGTGCTTTCTATTCTTCAATTGATGCACATTTGGGTTGTTTCTGATTTTTCATTTTCACACTTAGATGTCCTCTCTCTAGGCCTCTATTTGATCTTGCGTTGCTATCTCCTTTTTTAAAAAAATAAAACTTATATTTTCTAAATATTTATTCACAAGACAATTGGAAAACAGATACAGGGAGAAATTCTCTGTTGGGAATTCATTTTGTATTTCTAAAAAATTGATGAGGAAGAGAGGAGGAAAAAATCTCTCTGATCCACCTCACCCCAGGCTTTCCCATCTCTGAAGGGACCTAAGCCCGACGCTTTCTTGCACAGTGAGCTTAGTTCTGCATCATGTCCTTTTTTTCCCTAAAGGGTAAACTGATTTCAGAGCCAAGAATGTTCTAGAAATACTCATTTTGTTTTTGCCCCAGAAGCAAAAACAAACAAAAATGTCCTCCTCTCCTTCTGCTCACTTCCCTTCAAGATGCCCCTTGGCAGCGGCGATACCCGCCGTCATGCTGCCCTGTGCCACTGAGGCAGCACTCTGCCAGCCAAGTGCCCGCCCATCCTCATAGTGATGTGCGCCCCACGCTCCTCTCGTACCAAGGAGCACTCTGAGGCTCAGAGGGGTCAGGACGCCTGTCCAACGCCTCACAGCACATTGGTGGCCAAACTGGACTGAACAAGGGTTCATTCCCGCAGCCTTGCTCCAGGAAACCGTCTCTGGATCGTCCTGTCTTGTGTCTCTTCCTTCCTTTTTAAAATCTGTTTTGCATCCCCTCTAATCACAGCTGCTTGGTGGCGTCGGGTTGAGGCCCCTGGGAAAGCAGGAAAGTTGTGCTCTCTCCCCGACCCTCCCCACAGTGCCTGGCGAAGTGCTGGGGGCTCTTTTGCAGAGCACCCATGGATTCCTGCCCGAGGCACGGCCCTGCTCTCAGCTCTTCTCTGAGCCTCCGTTGGGTTCCTAGACCCTCCGAGCCTGCAATGCCACTTCCAGGCACCGGGCCCACAGAAACAGGCGCATGAGGGCACGGAGATCCTTGGGTAGTAATTTAGGTGCAGCATCGATGGGAGTAGGAAAAAATCGAGCACCTAGCTTCAACAACGGGGGTCTAGTTACGTTAAACTGATTAGGATAAATATATATCACGGATCACGGCACAGCCATCAAAAAGAACGAGGCGGATCTGCGTGCTCGGAGACGGAAGATGGCCTTGCCCAGCAACGAGAGGGAAAAAGCAAATTCTAGAGCCGCAGGGATACAGACCGCTCCCATTTATGTTTTAAAAATGCGCATATATATGCCTGGAAAAACTTGGCCAATCACTGCTCACTTTTAAGGAGTGAGACTTGGGAGGGAGAATGAGGCAATGTGAAAGTTTTAACTTTAAACTTGACACATTTGCGTTTTTTATTATTGTATGTAACATTCATCTGACGAATATAGTATTGAGCACCTGTGTGTGCCCGTTGCTGCTCTAGTTGCTGGGGGGTCCCATGGGGTCAAGACCAGCTAAAATCACTGCCCACCCCAGACCACATCCTGGAGGGGGAAAGAGAGTAAACACAGAAATGAAATATAATCAGTTGCCTAGTGACAAATGTTATAAAAATAATAACGTGAGATAAATGGTGGTTTGAGGGTGAGGTTTTAGCTTGGCTGGTCAGGAACAGCGTCTCTGAGGGTTTTTTTTTTCCTTCTTATTTTTTTTTAATTTTATTGCCTTCTAAATGTGCCTGTTTTCTTTCTTTTTCTTCTTCTTTCTTCCTTTTTTTTTGAGACAGGGTCTCACTCTATCACCTGGGCTAGAGTGCTGTGGCGTCAGCCTAGCTCACAGCAACCTCCAACTCCTGGGCTCAAGCGATCCTCCCACCTCAGCCTCCAGAGTGCTAGGATTACAGGCAGTGAGAGCCACTGGCCCAGCCCAGCATCTCTGAATAAAGTTACATTCGAGCAGAGACTTTGTGTAATTTAAAAAAGAGAGAAAGAAGCAAATGGCAATTCTCCCCTCTGCCTTTACAGATGAGTTTTTCCATTTCGTCCTCCTGTGCTTTGCCATCGGGGCCTTGCTGGTGTGTTACCACTATTACTCAGGTGCGGGCTGGGCCCTGGGGAAGGGGAGGAGGTGGCATGGGGGGTGTCTAGACCCACAGGCCAACCGTCTCCTCCCTCTGCCCTTGCAGACTGGTTCATGTCCCTTGGGGT
>RJWJ010045869.1:0-11581 GCA_004363605.1 Indri indri | reverse complement strand
ATGTGAGAAAATGATGTCACAGACATTAATATAACTAAGTGTCAGATAATGTAGGGTATTATGAGCCATGGTAAAGATTTTGGATTTGGTTCCGTGTGTGATGGGAAGCCTGAATTTAGTGGAAATTTTCTGTATTTTAGTGATTATAGATGAAATTGGAAATACTTTGAAATTTATATGTGGGAAATATCTTATTCCTGTTATAATAATATGCATGTACATGTATATGGGTATGTGTGTATATTTAATTGTGCAAAAATCTTTTGTACATCTTGTTGGATGACTCTTTCTTTGTTATTGATATGAAGGGTTATATTAAATGCATTAATGATGGCCCACCAAAGCATTCTTAGAATACCTATATTTTACTTTAATATATTTCTGATTCCATTGACTATTCTCTTCTTGATTTGTAAATGTGTATTTAGAATGCATTCTTTTTCTTGTTCTTTATCTAGGAAAACATACAAGTCATGATCTTGAACTTTCTCTAAAAAATTCCTCCTAAATAATTTTTATTCATAATTTTATGAATCCATTTAATCTACAACACAAGCATTCAGCATTCATTAGAGAATTAATCCATGAATTGACTGCAATTTTGTTCTTTTTAAAGGCTCATTTGAGATAATTGAAAGGAAAACAAATATAAGGCACATGTATTATCTATCTCAGTCAGTTCTTTAAGATCAACCCTTGTATTTTAGTAGGTTGTTGGGAACCAATGAAAATTAACCACATTCCTCTGGCTTCTAGAAAAATTAATAACATTATATCTCTATTTTGAGATAAATATCTATTTTGACATGAATTATTTGTAACATAAAAAATACCCTTTTGGAGAATATATATATGTCATTAAAAATGGTAACTGAAGACATTTACATTTTATTGAAAAGTAAGAAGCACCCATGCATCATATTTTTCTAAAATTTAGTATCATGAAACATTGTAGTTCTCATAATAGACTTGAAATTTCTTAAAGCAGTATTGATATTCTTTATTTTTCACATACTCAGGACCTGTATTCAACTCAAGTTTGATAACTAAATTTTTCCAAGTGGTTGCCAACGTCTATTTTACAGCTTTTTCAAACATAGTATTAGTTTATTTTATGTGTAATTAATTTTATAAGCTGTTTCGACTCACTTTTGAAAGTTATGGGTTAGTAACATATGTAGTTAGATTACCATCAATTCACTGAATTCCCAATACTCGAAAAAACAATCATCATGTATGTAAATTATAAAGGAGCTACTGTGCACCCTATTATGTTTGATATATTATGGAAGAGTTTGTAAGTAGTCTGCAACTTATGTCTTGCCCTAAAGGAGCTTCTAATTATAAAATAATACAGAAAGCATAATTAAATGTCATATGACATTATGTTATATGATGTAATATCTAAGTATTGAAATATTTTGAACCAAGGAGAAATGGGTTTATCAGGGAAACTACACAAAACTGGAAAGAATTTAGGTTGGCCATGAAGTAAAATAAAATAGAATCGAGATAGGTAAAAAAAAATAGTTTCGGCAGCTGAAACAATATAAGGAAAACAAAATCTATGTTCTGTTTACAGTACAGTGTGGACATGAAGACGAATGTTTATATCTGAGTGTATTTATAGTGAACTAAGTAAGGTACGTATTAGCCCTTCTTCCTGATGCTGCTTGCGACAGACAACACTCTATGCTGTTCTGGTTCAGTTGATTTTTTTAAAGATTATTGTATATCAAAGATCTTGCATCAGGCCATCTTTACACACTGCAGAACCCAAAATGCAAACTAACTTTAGTTTTAGTGAAAAGAAACCTTTTTTTTTTTTTAATTTGGGGGTTAATTTTAAGAAGGCTGGATTCCTTCTGATAAATATATAGTTTTTCTATTGCCAAATTGTTATCATGCAATGGAAAATGAGTTTCATATGCTGGGTTTCTATGAGTGTTTATATCAGCTATGAGGTCATGGGGCACTGTAGAAATTTAATTTAGAAAAGGGCATGGCACAAATAAGTAGAAGAAACCAATATCAGCTTAATTTGAAATGGCTCCCAGTTGAGTGTCTGAGTATATTCAGTTTTGCTTGTCACTGCATTTATACGCTTTTCCTATAATATTTGTCCTTCCCCTATTGTCCCATTCTCCTTGACAAGTAAAAAATAACATAAGATCATTTGTAAGGAAGAACAAATTTTTGTTTTATAACTAAACACTAATCTGCAAATTATATCATTTGTTTCTTGTGTTGGTTCCATAAGGAATACCCTAATGGACTCATAATAGACTGTCATTATCACATCAGCAAAAAGTAAGGTGACTTCAGTAGGATAAACTATTATATTACAATTAACTAAGTCCACTGGACTCATTGGTGCTTCCACAAAATTATACCCAAATGCTTGATTATGAAAATCATTGAAGGGGGAACCATAATTAATACATTTCTCTGTCTCTAATAAGGAGAAATGCTTCAAAAAAAAAGGCTGTGTGGCTTTCATATACAAACTTTTATTTTTATGATTCAAAAGGTATTCTCTTCTCATGTGGGAAACAATTTTGAGAGCTTACTATGCATTAAGCATTTGTAAACTGAGAATGCAAATATAAAATAATATAATATATAATATAAAATATAAATAAAATAAAATGTAAATATAATATAAAATTCAAAGCAGCGCTTTTCCTCAAGGAAAGGAGCTTTCGATGACGGCAGATAAAGGAGCATTTATCATTCACTCTATGTCCCTGGTCACAGGTAAGCACAGTGTCCTGCCAGATCCCACAGAATCTGTGAAGGTTAGAAAGTGTAAGTGAGGGAAGGCTTTCTAGAGAAAGCCATAGCTGGACTCAGTATTTGAGAATGTGTAGGATTTAATCAGGTGAAAACATGTGTTGGTGGCCATGTGTATCATTCACGGATGGTTGACTAGATGGGCCCTAATATCTTTCTGTCAGAGGAAGTCAGCATGCTGAAGTCACATGGGAGAGGTCATGCAAATTAGACTAAGACAAGTACTCCACTGTGGAAAGCATAAAGCATTAATGACACCAGGGTATGGAGGCCCTGGATCACCAAGCAGGGGAGTTTGTGAAGACACATGGGTGCTAGTTCTAAGGAGAAAGAGTCTATGCTGTAGGCATAGACTGAAGGCCACTGAAATATTGTAAGCAGAAGGATGGCAGAACCAGATTTCTATTTTTAAAAGTAGATTCACAGTCTTTTTTAGAGCAGAATCTTTCTCTATTAATATTTCAAAAACAGATGATTGACTCCCTAATTACAAAAGATCTCCTTGCAGGAATATTATTTTCTTTCATAGTGGTTTCAACAATCTTATGGATATTCTGACCCAATTTTTCTTAAACATTACCATGATTCCAAATACAGCTGTGTTTTTATGCCATCAAACTTATGACTCGCTGTGTTTTCTGCCAGATATATGAAATTTGTGGAATTTACAATAGAAGAGTATTTTGAACCTCAGATAAAATATTCACCAGATTTCCAAACTGAGTGCTTTCATGTAATTGCCAAATTACCTAGAACTCAAATTCAAGATTAAAAGCAAAATCAAGCCACTTCTTTAGAAATCTGTGAAGAGGCACTGTTAATCACATTTTCCTAGTACCTGTGCCTTTGGAAATGTGATACTTCAGGCTCATACTTTACTGATTTGACAATTCATAGATTACTTTTCAGACAGAATGAAATAGGTTGGATTTCTCTACCCTTGCTAGCTCTGTGTGTTCCTTACATAAAATAGCTCTAGTCGCTTACATAATGAGATGGCTCAGAGATTTTTGTGCTGTTTTATGAATTTATACAGTAAAAATAAACATCCAAAAGAATCATTCTTATTCAGCCCATTTTGCAAGTTACATCAGTCATGTTTTTAAAATGCAAATGTGAATATGGTTTTCTGGGTTGGAGTCAATAATTATTAATAATTTCTGAGACACAAATATTAGGCTGTGTTTTTTCCTCCAATAAAATGTTCTTTCATTGCCCAGCACCTTCTGGATCCAGCACTTTCTATTTCAGTCTTTCCTCATTTGGTTTTATGACATCCTTCACTTCAAATTTCACTTAAAAATAATCCACCCCCTTCTCCCCACTGCCACCATGAGGATCTGGCACTGTGGGCTTCAAGCTGTTTGGAGATACGAGATCTTACGGTTTTGTTTCTGTTCTCTCCATTATAGACAGAAACTGTAACACTTCTCAGATTAATAGCTAAATTTGTAGAGTGCTTATTACGCTTCAAGTAATCTCAAAGCCCTTTATATACACTGTATTAACCTGTGTAATACTCACACTGTCCCTATGAGGGCACTATTACAATTATGTGCATTATAGAAAAGAACACAGGCAAAGAAAAGTTAAGTATCTAGCTCAGGTTTACACAGAAAGCGAGTAAAGAAACTCAGAAAGCTGGCTCCACTGTCTGTGCACTTAACCACTATTCCAATATCAAAAAAGGAACTTACTGTCACCTTCTTATTCTCAAGTATGATGTCCATTTATATAAACAGTATATAAATTCACATTTGCCAATAGATACTGGCTTTCCCTCCTTCTGGATTTTTCCTTTTCTTCCTTTTATTTAAACTCAGTATGTATCAAATAGAAAAAATTGTGGCCTTGTTTTTCAACAGGGCAAAAACCGTATTTAGCTGCGTATGTATAATTTCAAACAGATTGGAGATAAGCCTTCTTATCCAATTCTTGGGAAGTTCACAAGACATTGATTGAATTAAACCAATCTTGTTAATTTGGAAATAGGAGTAACTAATATTTACTTTTAAACACGCAAACAACATATGAATGAGATCACCATTAATACTTTACACACACACACACACACACACACACACACACACATCCCAATTTATTTGCAAGAAAATTTCCTATGTACTTTCCGAGGTCATGTTTTCAATAATACTCTTGGGTAGACAGTGCAGTTACTATCACCTCATTTTTACAAAGGTGAAAACTGAAGTTCAAATAAAAAAGGGCCTTGTCTAAGTTCACCTTTTAAATGAGCTGCTGAGGCAGGACTTGAACTTCAATGTTTTAGGTGCTAATTTATTTCCACAAAACGAGACATTTTCCCAATGTAAGTTATGTAATCTTTACATTTTTTTGTTGCAGTCTCATGGACTTACTTCTCTCATTTTTAGCTCACATATTTAAAAATATCTTGTGAGCTCGTTGTGTTGATTTTATTTGCTCCAATGGCCATGCTCCACCAGTAAATTTTCATGCAGGATTTGGAAGCTATGAGATTTGAAGGACTTAAGTTTTTGTTGTCCTGAAGATTCATTTTTCCTTGCCTGCTATCAGAACGTCATATTAAATCTCCAGCTTTAAATTTAAAATATGCAGAATTTAGTTTGATAACCTCATTGTAAATGGTCAAAAGCACATAGAGAACACAAATGATATAAATCGTAATTCCGTATTTGTCACATCATACAGTCATTAAATGTCATCTAACTCTGATGTTTACAGACACATTTTTTTTCTGATTAGTGTATCAATTAGGTCTCTTTTAGCTTTTCTTTTTCTTTGGTTATTTCTTTGGTAATGTCAAAGCGCTATGGAAATACGCCACTGGTACCATAATGTACATAGCTGTTTCTGTGCTCAGACACACCCTGAAGGGAGCAGACACCCAGCACGCCTATTATAGTGATGTCATTCACATGCTGTAACTCACCAAGATTTTTAAATTTGTTCATTCAATAAGCATTTCATCTTATTAATAAACTTTTGTGTCTTATGTTACCTAGGGTTGTTAAAGATTTTTCTGAAGAGACAAATGGAAGTGCTTATTGTTGGCATTCTGTTATAAAAATGAAAGATATGCTGCATTGGGGAGGGGGTCATAGAAATGTGTACTAGTAAATGTTGGTGTTTTAATGTTCAGCATTATTGAGAGGAGATAATAAGAGCAATGTGGACCACTCAGGTATGGTTCTATCCTCAGGTAATGAACGTAGAAATCTCTTCTTCTTTTTTTTTTCTTTCCTAAATTCTGTCACCAAGGTATTTTTAGCTCACCAAAAGTAAGTGACTCTCCTCTCTGAGAGAGTGGCTCATATTCTATAGTGTGGAAAATGCTATTTATTATTGATACCGCTATGCATATTCTATGGAATATAAAACACTCTAAATTTTCAACTGGTGCCTTTGGCACAATGGAGAAGAGAACTTTTTAAAAGGAAAACATTGCCTCATCTATAATAAATTAATAACAACTCAATATAGGATTTTGAAGAGTAACTAAATGCATCCCAGCTATTTTCGAAGGGATTTTAGGCTATATGCAAATTCACAGCTCTAAAAATTTCAATTTGGGGATTAGCATTTTGATGCTTTTGCTCCCACGGGTTATACTTGTCCTACCTAGCATGTTTATGTTTTCTCTGACATTCTGTATATGGACAGGAAATAATTAATTCTCATTTATAAAGTGTTTTATTATTTACATCCATTTCCTCTTGTTAGCTGCAGAAAAATATCATAGGATAAGCTATTTTTAGCCTTATATTCCAGATGGTAAATTGAGTCTTGAAAAAGTTGTGGGTCAGGCCACTCTGCACTGCCACGCCCAAAACTGGAGACGCCATACACGTCCTGTTCTCCTGGGGATTTTTTTTTTAAGACTTTAACTTCTATCTGCTTGTTGCCTCCCTGCACAGCCTGTTCAGATAGATACTTCATTAAGCCCATCTGTTTCGTAAATTCACCTTCTGAAACTTTGCTGTCAGACTATTTCTGTATCTTCTGGCCACATTTAGCTTCTGGCACCCCATCACTACTCTTGGTCTTCAAAATGATTGAGACAGAAAGTCAAATATAAAGCAATTAAAGAAAAGTAATTGTCGCAGTATTTTCAGTCTCTATCCTCAGAGTTTTATATCAAGAGAAGGTAGAACTATGCTACTCCTATGCCCAGGTCTGTAGGACAAGATGGGAGTCCTGAAGTCTTGGATTTCTTACACTTTTGGGGCATCTGCTAGGCGGGTTAACATTTGCAAGTCATAGCCACTCTGTTTCTCATTCTCCTGATAATAATCCCTCATTATCTGACAAAGCTATTATGAGGAGCAAATGGTCTATGAAAGTACGTTTTGCTTTATAAAGCTCTATGTAAGGATATATGAGCTACTATAATTATCATTACCACAGACATCCTCAGAGCAGTCAGTGGCCTGGCCAGTGCTTATTGCTAATAAAAAAAAAAATCTGAAGCCACAACGAACATTCTACTCTCCTGTGACAGGTATGAACCTTCAGCACAAATGCAGGTACATGAGAAGTCTAATATTTCTTTGTTATCTTCAAAACAATTTCAGTTTGAATCTGTGTCCCATTTCACCAGTTGGGCAGGATATACAAAAGTACAAAGTTTAGAGACGTGCCCAAGTATTGGAGTGATCTCTCTCATCATTGATCTATTCTGTACTTACACCACTGAAGTACCTATTGCCCTGCTTTTCATGAAGTAGGTCTATTGGCTGGGCTATTTCTTTGCCAGGCTTGGGGCACAAAATTCTTTAAAATGCCTGAAAATCTAAGCACCTTGAATCAGTTGTCCTAAATATACCAGGTGGTCGTCTTCAAGCAACCTTAACAATTCCCAGGGTGATGCCCAAGTCCTAGGCCAATTGTAAACTCACTAATTTCCAAAACTTCTTAACTTTTCCGTAAGTTAAAGTTCTCTTACTCTCTGCTTCTCAAAAACACCACCTTCAACCACCTTCAAGCCCCTTTCGTCTAAAACTCATACCATCATCTCTTTAAAGTATTTTCAGTTTGAATCAGGTTCTATTTTTGTTTTGTTTTGTTTTGTTTTTAATTTGTACAGGCTTCTAAGGAAGGGAAATACAAATAACCTGACCACCTTCTTGTAAAGGTGGAAGAGAAAAATATAGGAAAGATGAAAACAAATTAATATGTCAATAATGAAATATATAATTAACAATTGGGGTACAAACCATCAAAACACCAAATAAAATTGCTTGCCTAACATCCTGGTTTGTAGAAAGATGCTCACCACAAGTTGGCTTGATGGTCCCTGGTTATTATAACAGATTTTGCTTAAAGTCTCTGGTATAAAAAAGAGGCAAAACAGTCAATGATGAGTAGTGTAGATGAGAAAGTTTGGGGTGGGAGAGACCAAAAAGGAGAGAAAGAGAGAGAGAGTGAGAGGGAGAGAGAAGGGAGGAGAAAGAGAATGAAGGAGGTTAGTATAGAACACTGATTAGAAAAAATAGGTTCTGATTGATCTTCAAGCTGATTGAGGAATGGTTTTCTGTGGAAAGGCTTTGTTGCATAATTCCAATGTTTAGTGAAATAATGAATAAGTAAAGACAAAGTGTAAGCAAAAAGACTCATAGCAAATATTAAATGCTTAAAAAAGTTATTTCCATTTATTTGATACTACAAATTACACTGAATTAAACATCTATGTACATAAATTTTGTCCCCATTTTAATAATTGCATTGTAAAGATAGAGTCTGGGAAATTATATTATTTAATTAAAGAAATGAATGTATTTATTACTCTATGAATATATGGTGAGAATTTTTAAAATTGATTACTGTTTAAAACTTACTTTTAATAGTCATTTTAATGATAGGAGTCTACTTTCTTCTCTAAATGTAATCTTTATGAAGAAACTGATGGTCTCTGGAATTAGCAATGTCTTTTATTTCATTTTTTAAAATTCCAAAACATTAAGGGGGTATAAATGTTTGTGTTACATGGATACCTTGCACAATGCTTAAGTCAGGGCTTTTACTGTGCTTATAACCAGAATAATGTTCATTATACCTGATAGGCAAGTTTTTACCCCTCACTCATTTTCACCCTATCCCCTTCCTTGGTTTGCAATGTCCTTCATATCTCTTTGTGCCCCATGTGTGCCCATTGTTTAGCTCCCAATTATAAGAGACTACATGTGGTGTTTGTTTTTCCATTCCTGAGATAATTCGCTTAGGATAATGGTCTCCATTTCCATCCAAGTTGCTGCAAAAGACATTTATTTCATCCCTTTTTATAGCTGAGCAGCACTCCATGGTGTGTGTGTATGTATGTGTGTGTGTATATATATGTATACACACACACACACACACACATGACATTATCTTTATCCACTTCGTCTACTAATGAATTGATGGGCACTTAGGTTGATTCCACATCTTTGCAATTGCAAATTTTGCTGCTATAAACATTTCAGTGCAGGTGTCCTTTTGATAAAATGACTTTTATTTCCTTTGGGTAGATAACCAGTAGCGGAATGGCAGGATCAAATGATAAGTCTACATTTATTTCTTTGAGGAATGTCCATAGTGTTTTCCACAGAGGTTGTACAAATTTCTAGTCCCACAAACAATGTATAAATGTTCCTTTCACTCTATATCCATATCAGCATCTATTATTTTTTTGACTTTTTAGTAATGGCCATTCTGACAGGGATAAGGAGGAATCTCATTGTGGTTTTAATTTGCATTTCCCTGATGATTAGTGATGTTGAGCATTTTTTCATATGTTTATTGGCCACTTGTCTATCTTATTTTGAAACACTTATATTCATGGTTTTAACCCACTTCTTAATGAGGTTGTTTGTTTTTTTCTTGATTATTTGCTTGAGCCCTTTGTAGATTGCGGATATTAGCCTTTTACTGGATGCATAGCTTGCAAATATTTTCTCCCATTCTGTAGGTTGTCTATTAACTCTGTCAACTATTTCCTTTGCTGTATAGTAGCAAAGGAAATAATTTTAGTTGTTTTAATTTAATTAAGTTCCATTTATTTATTTTTGTTGTTGCTGCATTTGCCTCTGGGGTCTTAATCATAATTTTTTTTGCCTAGGTCAATGTATAGGAGAGTTTTTCCCACCTTTTCTTCTAGAATTTTTATGGTTTCATGCCTTTTATTTAGGTCTTTTATCCATCTTAAAATAATTTTTGTGTATGGTGAGAGATAGGGCTCCTGTTTCTTCTTCTGCGTGTGGCTATCTGGTTTTCCCAAAACCATTTACTGAACAGGGCTTCCTTTACTCAGTGTATGTTGTTGTCTGCTTTGTGAAAGATCAGTTGGTTGTAGGTAGATGGTTTTATTTCTGGGTTCTCTATTTTGTTCCATGCTCTATGATTCTACCTTTATACCAGCACCACGCTGTTTTGTTTACTGTAGCCTTGTAGTATAATTTGAAGTGAGGTAATGTGATGCTTCTAGGTTTATTCTTTTTGCTTAAGATATCTTTGGCTAGTCAGGTTCATCTTTGGTTGCAAATGAAACATAAAATTATTATTATTTTTGGATCTGTGAAACATGATATTGGTATTTTGATGGGGATTCTATTGAATCTATAAATCACTTTGTGCAATATGGACATTTTAACAATGTTGATTCTACCAATACATGATCATGTGATATTTTTCCATTTGTTTGTATCATCTATGATTACTTTCCTCATTGTTTTGTACTTGTCCTTTTAGAGAACTTTCATTTCCTTGGTTAAGTAAACCCCCAGATATTTTATTTTCTTTGTAGCTATTGCAAATGGTATTGAGTCTTTGATTTGTTTCTCAGCTTGACTATTATTAGCATAGAAATGCTACTGATTTTTGTACATTGATTTTGTAACCTGAGATTTGCTGAATTTATTTATCAATTCTAGTAGTCCTTTGGTGAAGTCTTAAGGGATTTCTAGATACACGATCATATCATCAGCAAACGGGTATAGTTTGACATTCTCTTTCCTGATTTGGGTGCCCTTTATTTCTTTCTCTTTCCTAATTGCTCTGGCTGTGACTTCTAGTACTATATTAAATATAAGTGGTGACAGTGGGCACCTTTGTCTTGCTCCAGTTCTTAGGGGGAATGCTTTCAACTTTTCCCCATTCAGAATGATGTTGGCTGTGGGTTTGACCTATCTGGCTTTTATTATTTTGAAGTATGTTCCTTCAATGTCCAATTTGCTGAGGGTTTTTATCACAAAAGTGTGCTGCATTTTATCAAATGCTTTTTCTTCATCTATTGAGATGATCATGTGATTTTTGTTTTTTGCTTGTGTTTATATGATGAATCATGTTATTTATTTGATTTGTTAAATCATCCTGTGTCTCTGGGAAGAAACCTACTTGATCATCATGAATTATCTTTTTGATGTGCCATTGAGTTCTGTTTGCTACTATGTTATTGAAGAATTTTGCATCCATATTCATGAGATATTGGTCTGTAGTTTTATTTCTTGTTGTGTCCTTTCCTGGCTGTGGTATCAGGGCGGTACTGGTTTCATAGAATGAGTTAGGGAGGATTCCCTCCTTCTCAGTGTTATGGAATAATTTCTGTAGGATACGTACCAGTTCTTCTTTGCAGGTCTGGTAGAATTCAGCTGTGAATCCACCTGATCTGGGGCTTTTTTTTTTTTAATTGAGAAATCTTTTATTGCCAATTCAATATCACTGATCATTATTTGTCTGTTCAGGATTTCTATTAAATATTTCTTTCTCATCCAGGCTTGGGAGGTTGTGTGTTTCTAGGAATTTATCCATTTCCTCT
>RJWJ010045868.1:0-11583 GCA_004363605.1 Indri indri | reverse complement strand
TTTTTTCATGATTATAGCAAGTTGCTATTTTCAATCAATTCAGATTTTCTCCATTTCACTCGATCAGTATTATAAACAAACAAACAAACAAAAGTCACTCTGGTAATATTCATGAGAATATTCAAATGGAAACCAATTGAACTACAAGGCATTTAAAATCTCAAACTTTGGAAATACATGGGTCACGTTAGACAAGTTTTCCTCATGGCCAAAATGCACAGCAAGTATAATGAAAAAGTCTTCTAAAAGGGTGGTTAATTGACTTATATACTAAGAGTTTGCTAAACTCTTGCTAGTAGATGACAATATCTGTGTTAAAGTAATTCCTTGCAACTCTTTATATTCTGTATTTTATGAATAACAATAAGGTATAGTTTGTATGTTTGTAAGGGTAAAAATTTCAAATTTCATAAGCTAGAAAGATACTAGGATTTTAAAATCTTTTTGAAAATTTCATGTCTTCTTTTTTTATTTCAGAATATTGTGTGGATACAAACATTTTGGTTACATGAACTGCTTTTGCACATATTGAGTCAAAGTTGAAAGTGTGTCCAATAGTGGGTATTGTACCTATTAAGTGTGAATCCACCCATCCCCTTCTCCTGCCTCCCATCTGCTCGATTTCCATGGAATTTTACTACCATATGTGCACATGAGTGGTGATCTATTAGTTCCAATTTAGCAGTGAGCTCATGTGGTTTTTGTTTTTCCATTCTTGTGATACTTCACTTAAAAAGATGGTCCCCAGTTCCATCCAGGTTGTTACAAAAGGCATTAGTTCACCATTTTTTTGGCTGAGTAATACTCCATGGTATACATATACCACATTTTATTAATCCACTCATGTATCAATTGGAAGATTTTGGGGTTGTTTCCACATCTTTGTGATTGTGAATTTTGTTGCTATAAACGTTTGAGTGTCAGTGTCTTTTTTATAAAATGCCTTTTTTTCCTTTGGATAAATATCCCATAGTGGGATTGCTGGATCAAATGGTAGCTCTACTTTTAGTTCTTTGAGATATAGCCATACTACTTTTCATAGAGGTTGTACTAGTTTGCAATCCCACCAACAGTGTATGAGTGTTCCTTTCTCTCCATATCCACATCAGCATCTGTTGTTTTGGAACTTTTTGGTAAAAGCCATTCTCAGTGGAGTTAGGTGATATCTTATTGTGGTTTTGATTTGCATTTCCCTGATGATTTGACATGTGAGCACTTTTTCATATGTTTATTGGCCATTGTTCTATCTTCTTTTGAAAGGCTTTGGTTCATGTCTTTTGCCCATTTTTTCAACGGGGTTATTTGATATTATCTTGCTGATTCACTTGAGTTCTTTCTAGATTCCTGGCTATTAGCCCTTTATCGGATGTGTATCATGCAAATATTTTCTCCCATTCTATAGGTTATCTATTCGCTACTGATTGTCTCCTTGGCTGTGCAGTGATGCCTCCTGATTTGTTCTTTTTACTTAAGGTTGCTTTGGCTATTCGGGGTCTTTTCTGGTTCCATACAAAGGGTAAAAATTATTTTTTATACATCTGCAAAAACTGACATTGGTACTTTAATGGAGATTGCATTGAATCTATAGATCACTTTGGGTAACACAGACATTTTAACAATGTTAGTTCTGCTGATCCATGAACATGATATGTTTTGCCATTTGTTTACATCCTCTGCAACTTCCTTCTTCAGTGTTTTGTAGTTTTCCCTGAAGAGGTATTTCACCTCCCTGGTTAAATATATTCCTAGGTATTTTATTTTCTTTGTTGCTATTGTGAATGGTATTGAGTCTTTGATTTGATTCTCAGCTTGACTGTTGTTGTATATGAATGCTATTGATTTGTGTACATTGATTTTGTAGCCTGAGACTTTGCTGAATCTATTTATCAATTCCAGAGTCTCTTCACAGAGTCTTTGAGATTTTCTAGATATAAGATCACATCATCATCAAAGAGTGATAGTTTGACCTCTTCTTTCCCCATTTTGATACCTTTGATTTCCTTCTCTTGCCTGATTGCTCCAGCTAGGACTTCTAGCACTATGTTGAAAAGCAGTGGTGACAATGGACAACCTTTTCTAGTTCCAGTTCTAAGTGGGAATGCTTTCAATTTTTCCCTGTTCAGTATGGTGTTGGCTGTGGATTTGTTGGATATCACTTTTATAATATTGAGGTATGTTCCATCTACGCCTATTTTCTTAAGAGTTCTTATCATAAAAGGATGCTGAATTTTGTTGATTGCTTTTTCTGTGTCTCTTCAGAGGATCATATGGTCTTTATTTTTGCTTATACTTATGTGGTGAGTCATGTTTATAGATTTAAGTATGTTGAACTATCCTTCCATCTCTAGGATGAAGCCCACTTGATCGTGGATTATTTTTTTTCATGTGCAGCTGAATTTGGTTTGCTAAGATTTTATTGAGAATTTTTGCATCTATATTCATAAGAGATATTGATATGTAGTTTTCTTTTTTTGTTGTGTCCTTTCCTGGCTTTGGTATCAGGGTAATATTGGCTTCACAGAATGAGTTGGGGAGGATTCCTTCCTTTTCTATGTTGTGAAATAATGTCTGCAGTATAGGTAACAGTTCTTCTTTGTATGTCTGGTAAAATTCAGGTGAGAAACCATTTGGTCCAGGACTTTTTTCCCTTGGAAAATTTTTTATTGCGGCTTCAATTTTGTCTCTTGATATTGGTCTGTTCAGGAATTCTATTTCTTCCTGATTGAGCCTAGGGAGGTTGTGTGTTTATTTTTTAAAAAAATAAATTAATCTTAGAGGGACAATATATGTTTATATTAAATACTAACAATAGTACTAAGTTTTGTAAACTCCTGTGATGTGATTATGATAAATTTACAAAAATGTGCAAGAAGCTAAATCAAAAATTTATTTTTTAACATTTTGTGAAAAAATATACATGGAATAGGAGGTAAAAATTTTGATGTCTTTAACTAGCAGACATCCTGGCTAACATCTTACAAATGTTACCCTGGCTAACATATTACAAATGTTACCCATGCCCAAATAACGTTTCTTATAAGAGTGGTTTGCAGCGATTATGGAGCAAAGTATGGCCCACTAAGATTTACAGGAAGTATGGTTCCTCTGCTCCCCAGATGGGTGAGACATTCCCCATATATGGATAAATGTACCAAATGTAGCACCAATGGGATTGTGCTTAAATGGCACAATTAAATGTCAATATATAATAACTAAACATAGAGATGAACTGAGTTGTCTGGAAAATCTTAGTATCAAACTGTGCAGAATAAGTACTATGTGAATATAAACACTATTTCTTTGCCGGCCTTTTTGTTCAACATTCTATATTCTTCTATTAGCCAGTTATTGGCATCTACACAACATAGATTTTATTCAAGGTGCTATGTAAATAGACTTACTCCAGGTGTAATTCCTACTCTCAGGTTGCTTATAGTACAGGAGGAGAGGGAAAGGCAAACAATAACTATAGAGATATTTTAGCTGCTATGATTGAAATATACAGTTGGCAGAGTGGGAAAAAAATGAATGTAGTCACTTCTATCTTTGGTGATGAATGGCAGGGCTTTCAGGATTGACTTTATAGAGAAAGGAATGTTGGACCTGAATCTAAAAAAGATTGGTAGATGGGTCAATAGATGAACCATGCAGTGTATGTGCCCAAGCACAGCAGCAGAATAAGGCAGATGAATTTGAGGAACAGCAAGAAATCCAGGTCGGTGAAGCACTGGGGCTTAAAATCAGGGAGGAAGCAGCTTGGAGGAAAAAGAGATTCCAGATGCAGCTTCTTTTAAATTCGAGAACAATTGCTATATGGTTAATCAGGTATTACATAGCTCACAGAATCTAAAGTTATGCTCTGAAATGCATCCTTTAAAGCTAATAAGCAAACAATATGCATTAGTATTAGTATAAATGTGGTAAATGACCAAATAATTTGAGACCAAATATATTATTTTTGAGTATAGAAGCATGAAGTCATTTTTACTTAATGCAAAGTGACTTTTTTAACTAAAAAGGTAATGTTTGTTTTTAAAACACACAATTATGTATGAAAAGCTCTCTTCTAATAAACAACTTAAATGAAAATTGTAATTTTCCATCTGGGATCACAGTTGAAAAAAAAGATCACCAGAAAAAGCAATACATTAATGCCCCGATATAATTAGCATTAGAGAGGTGTTTAGTATGGGTGGGAATATATCTGGAAATGTAGTTCTTTTTTTTTTTTTAGGAAAAAAAAAAACAACAGGCTAAAACATTTTCCACTTGAATGGGGAAGTAGTAAAGATGGATTAGATACTATGTGATTCAGGTTCTGTAACTAAAAAACAATCTGAAAAAGAAAATCTACTTCTTAAATTCTGGTCTTATAAAAATGAGTTTTGCATCTGAAAGAGCTCCAGGTGTCTCTGAGTGCCAAAAAAAAAAAAAAAAAAAAAAAATCCATATACATTACATACAGACTTTTGAAATGAAATAGATGATTAAGTCTATTTTTTTGTAGTATTCTTAACTGTACTGTTAACCAAGTTTTAAAAGAAAATCAATGTTTGGAATTTGTACTCTGAGAATTTGTAACCTGATTTGTGCTCATTTAGTTCTCGTTTGGGCCAATGCATTCTACATTAACTATTATTAAATATTTTTTTTAAATGCATAAGTCAGATGGTTTTTCTTTGGAACATTTTAATTTTTATAACAAAGAAGAATTTAATGGCCATTCAAGCACTTTAACTGTTTCATGACTAAAAAATAAGGCTTACTTGTGAATTGCTGCCAAAGCTGCATGCACTTCTAAGGAGACTACCTAGCTTGGTTCTTCCTCCCTTCATTCAAAGAATTTTCTTGGATCTCTTATTTCCCATTATCCTTCCTCATTTTTCTTTGCTGTTCTTTTCTCTCCTTCCACCCCATACAGTCATCACTACGTGCAGTTCAAACAACAAAGTGCCCAGATCATGAAGCGAAAGTGTTTATTTTATTTTACTTATTTAATTTTTTACTGTAACGCAAGCAATACAAACCCAAGGTTTAAAAGCAGATGAGACTTGTTTTTACAGTGTTTTCTGACGATGACCTGCAGCAGGTCTGTGGATCATTTCAGAAGTTTCTATTTTTACCAAGTGACCCATGAGTCCTATGCACAGTAGAGTTTGAGAGGTAACTTTCCTCTCACAAATTCCGTTGTATATAGAAAAGGAACATATAAGGTTATAGTCATATTTTTTAAAAGGTGATGGATTATTTAAAAGAAAGAGTTCAAAACCTAATTTTCTCAGTGATAAAGTACTGAAACTGAAACAACTACTGGTAAATTAACTTTCAAAAGAAAATTATGGCATTGCCTTAATATACTACTATACTATATCCATCAAATATATTAGCATCCAATAATATAGCTATGTAATACATTGCGTAATGGGAATTTCTCTCCTTGCATTTTATGAATATTATGCTAATATAGCTCTAGTTTAATAAAAGTCCTACTAAAAATAGGCTAATTTGATAAAATATAATATGATGCTTCAAATAGGATAGTTAGCAGACTCTGTAAGACCAGGCCACCAATATTTTATTGTTATGTTCACCCCATCTACTTTCCTATTTTCTAGATTCAGAGCATCCTGAAGGCAAGTGCTGTCTTTTTTTCTAGTGCCTATTAGAGTATGGAGTGCAGAGTATATATTCTTTCAGTAAATGTTGAATGGATGAATAAATTGATGGCTGGAAATACAATACACATTCCAGAAAGAAAACATGTACATGAACCACAATCAACTCAAAAATTTTAAAAATGTACTATACATAGCTATAAAGTAAAAGAAAAATACAAAGGAATAGAAAATAGATATTTTTAAAATAAGTAAGAAGTAATCATTCTGGCTGACCTCACTTAGTAAAGCATGTAGAAATTTTAAATAATCTTTTAATATTTTATATGTAATAATCTAAGACATACTTCCATAATTGTGCAAAGTTGCTATTTCTAACACATTAGTCAGAAAGAGGATGCTGATGGGCTAATGTCTAATGTGGTGGTTAATTAATATTGTAAAAATCTAGATGAAGATATAAAGCTCAGATAAACTTGCAAAAGGAAAAAAATGTTCTTGTTTAACTGCATTTACTTTACTAATCCTTTAAATCCAGAACCAATTATGAGCATTGTCGTTCTATCAATAATTTCCTACTGAGTATATAAATTTAAATGGCAATTTCAATTTTTATTTCATCAGGACAAGGAAGATAATAAAATGGAATGCAAATTAGTGCATGTGGGTCATACATCTGAAAGATTAGAAGAATATTTTGCTTATTATTAGTGAGTTTAAGCAAAGTACTCAAATGTTTCATTTGAAGGACTGAATATAAATAAAAGAATTAAGTGACAAGGGAAATTAACAATGAATGCTCAAACACACAAAATTTGATACATCATTAGACTTCCCAGATTCCCATAGATATGATTTTATTTTAAGAAACTGACAAAGTTTTTTTAATAGAAAAATAACTTAGAAAATAAGATATTATTAAATAATGCAATAACTAAATATATACTTTGAACACAATCACTAAGTATTTATTGAATAACAATGGAGAGTTTTTATTAAGATTTTCTCTCATTATGTGGGAGATTTCTTCCTCTATTAGATATATTTTTTTTTAATTTCAGCATATTACGGGGGTACAGATGTTCAGGTTACGTATGTTGCCCTTACCCCCGCTCTCCCCCAAGTCCGAGCTTCAAGCATGTCCATCCCCTGGATGGTGCGCATCGCACTCTTTGTGTATGCATATACCCGTCCCCTCCTCCCCCTCCCCCCTTCCCAATATCCAATAAATGTTATTCTTATGTGTGCTCTTATGTGTTGATCAGTTAATACCAATTTGATGGTGAGTGCATGTGGTGCTTGTTTTTCCATTCTTGGGATACTTCACTTAGTAATCCTTTTATATTTACTTCAACTGTATTTCTCTAAGAGTTCATAATAATCTTCAGACAAAAAGCAAAATTATCAACATCATTCTCTTCCTTCCCTTAAAAGTAAAACAAGTTTTTAATTATTCTGCTTAAGATGATAAACAAAGTCATATTTAATCTAAATTTCTGTCAGAGTAGACCATTGTCCTGTTCCATTAAGCTCATTTCTATCTCTAGTCACTGGGGCAAAGAGAATTTAAAGTTTGTGCAATACTTTGAAAGGTAGAATAATGCATAGTGTTAACGAGGCAAAAACGGGGCAAAGCAAAGTGAAAAATCTGGACATGAAACATTAATAAGGTGTTTCTCAGAGTAAACATTGCAAAAGTATGCTATTTCTGGTTCACTGAAACACACAATCATTGAAGCTCACAAACATAATTTGCCCAACAGAAACCCTGATGTAAACTATGACATCATATTTCAATTGTTACGTAATTTCTGCTATGAATATTAATTTCTGAAGTTTTATGACACCAATCTTACAAATGCTGAAATGAATAGTCAACTGGAATAATTAAAAATGTCTCTGGAACGGTTATTAGTAAGTAGAATACAAGCATTTTCTGTTATTCTGTGTCTATTTTAAATCTTAATTGGATCTTCATCAGTCAGTAATCGAAACTGTATAGATGTGCCATTTCCAAAATCTGGAATTCTTTCTGCATATGTGGCTATAGATTGAAAAATCCAAATGTAATTTAAAAAGCAATTTTGGCAAATGCATGCAAATATAAATTCGTAAAACAAAACAAGAACTTCAGGTAACCATATAGAGCTGTATAGATAAAAGAAATGTATGTATGTGATATATAAGAATTCCTAAGAAACCAGACCAAAGAAGTATCTGAAGGAGATTTTCGCCCCGTTCTGAAAGTATGGAAGTCGTGTGACTTGGCCATAAATAAATTTTTCTTTATATTAAATGCCTATAAACCGGCCCTTATATAGTACACCAAATAAAGTCATATCAGGGATTTTCATCTTTCTCTAGCTCAAAATATGCAGCAAACAGAACAAATCAGTCACCTAAACTATTCAAAATTCTCTAATAGTGCCTCACTCCAATGGAGTAAGGCTAATACCTTTCAGTACAAACCCTTAGGTATGGCAAACTCACACACTGAATTTGAACACATCCCTCCAGTAACTTTTCCTCAAGTCATAATTTTTTACATGATGTTCCCCGGATTCCCATCTGGCACCTTTGATCGTGCTGTTCCCTGGGCTTCTATTCTCTACTGAAAGCTGTCTTGCCAGACCTCACTCAAATCCTATCTTCCCCATGTGGCTTTCTCAAAATAATTAATTACTTCTTCCTCTGACCCCACAGTATACTGGATTTTTCTTCCCTTTAGCACAAATCAATGACTTGTTAGATAGTTATTAATGTGCTTTCCCCAACAGAGGGATAATATTTCAAAGAAATCGGTTTTGATCATCTTTTCTGTTCTCCTAATATCTAGTTTACTGTTTTACTTTATCTAAATGCTCAAAAAGCTTTGAAATGGATAGAATATAAGGTTGTGGCAGTGCTACTTTTCAGGCCATCTTTGGGAAATCACTTAACTTCTCAGCATATTGTTGTTTTCTTCTGTTTTAAAAGAATAGGTGGCTGATGACAACAAATGCCACCATGAATTGAAATGCTCTCAGCTATTGAAAGAAGGTGCATGTGAAGTACTGCTATCATAATCTATTGTCTATTTTATACTTGCATATGTGGAACTACTTCTTAGGCAAGAAATAGATGTGATTTTTATATTCTTGGAGTATCCTAAATTGCTGCTAAATGTTAACAACATGCTAATGCCACATAGCATATGAGAAAGCCTCCTTCTTGGATAGGTAACTTAAAATAGTATTTATACATCAAGAATTTTAACATTTTTAATCCCTTTAACACACTTTCCAATAGAATATGTATGTTTCCTATATTTTCAGAGCTTGTGGCTAATTTGAGCTCTTAACTCAACCTTTCCTCTGACCATGAAGAGTCACACTGAGTTCTCACTTGTCTGCTTTCTCAAATGACTCTGGTCATATTGGGCAGTAACCTTGTCCCATCCCATCTCTTACCTGAATCCATGGCCATCTGTCATTTTCTGCAGCTGTCCAGGCATTTATAAGACCCTTCTTATTAAGACGTGCATAGTAGGGATACCATTTCTGGAGTCCGAAAAGAGCTCGGTGAGTAGAGGAAGCTGTGATTTGCTGATTTGATATGATTCCACCTTCGATTCCCAATGGGCCTGAACATTCTGGGAAAAAAACCATGAAAAAAATGTGAATGTATTAGAAATAATACATATGAAAAATGTGGCTGTAAGATTTGATGGGAGAAGGCCGGGCGAGGTGGCTCACGCCTGTAATCCTAGCACTCTGGGAGGCTGAGGTGGGCAGATCGTTCTGAGTTCAGGAGTTCGAGACCAGCCTGAGCAAGAGTGAGACCTCGTCTCTACCAAAAATAGAAAGAAATTAATTGAACAGCTAAAAATATATATAGAAAAAATTAGCCAGGCATAGTGGTGCATGCCTATAGTCCCAGCTACTCGGGAGGTTGAGACAGTAGGATTGCTTGAGCCCAGGAGTTTGAGGTTGCTGTGAGCTAGGCTGATGCCACGGCACTCGCCCCAGGCGAGAGAGTGAGACCCTGTCTCAAAAACAAACAAAAAAAAAGATTTGATGGGAGATATTTTTAAATTATTTGAATTTGTGCCACCATGCCTTTTACACCTCATCCAGTTTACAGATCCCTTACTGATTGCTACATTAAGAAAATAACTCTTGCTCCTTTTGACAGTCTCTTCTTCCTTTGCTTTGAGAGTGGCCACTGAACAGACACTTCTCCTTTGCATTATGATTCTGTTATGTGCTGTTAACTTTTGGTTTTTGATCATGTCAACAAAAGCATAATGTGCTTAAAAGGTCTCATATTTTATAATTAGCATACCACATAAATCCTAAGCCTTCAACAAATAGCTGTCGATACATTGTTTCTTGACTAGCACTCATTTGAGTTTTGCGTCAAAATTATTTTTGTACTAACTTAGCATTTCTCACTAATATAAACTTTTTACCTTAAATTTTTATACGCATTATCAATTATGTTTCCACAAAAAGGGCAATGCATAAGTCTGTTAACATTTAAAAATTTATTATAATAACATAACCTCTGATATGTCATAAATTATAAAAACGTGAACAAATTATTTTTATAAAGAGAGTAGGTAAACTCTCTGACAACATTATACATGATACAATGTGTACAACTCAGTAAATCAAGATGTTAAAATATTTATCTTCCTAATATTTTTAGTTCAAAATTTACAACTCTAGATATTGGGATTCTACACTTACATTTTAACTTTATTTTTCTTTAAATCTATAACTTGGAAACTTAAGAAAATTTCCTAATAAAAAAGTTAAAATACTAAGATTGAAGCATAATATACTTGAATAATATATTCTCAGATACCAAATATGTTTAGTGTTTTAAATTAGAAATGGAGGTAAATCCATCTAAAATTTACATATATATTTATAAATAAAATCATGTATATTTGAATTTCTTAATTACTTCAAAACATTTCACCAGAAAGTACATTTATTTTAAATACAGTTTGAAAAATTCAGAATAAGTAGGATTATGATACAATGAAAAACACTTGATTTTCATAATTTCACTAACATTTCATACACTACACTCAGCTGTTTGCCAAGTTAGATTTGTATGATAAATATGATAATTATATGATAAAATACACTACAATAATTTACCAGAATTCCTGACAATAAGAAAGGAGTACATTGCCATTGTTAAATGTCAGTATGTATAAGCCAACTTGATCAGTGATTGCCACCAAGCACATTTTAGACTTTAATTACTTTGGAAGTCCAGCATTGTCAGAAATTAAACATTTACACTCACATTGAGTTTGAAAATATGAAAGGAAGTATTTGGCAGCTGGATTATAATGTTTTTAAAAGTTAGGAAGATATTTCTCATTGTTGACCATTTTTTTCATTATAATAAACATGATTCTTTTTCAATTCCATGCTCTGAATGTAAATAGCTCTGATGGCTTTAAAACCTTTATACATTTTTTATAAAAAGGATGAAAATATGTGGATAAGTAATCATCTTAATCAGGACTATATTAGTAAAGATGACATTAATATGGTAAAAAATTTCATCTTTGCCATTGATAATTAAAAAATTATTCAGTTAATATGTTAAACCTAGATAAGAAGATCTTTTTTGAACATGTAATTAGTATTATGTAACACTTACTAAAGGTACACTATATCACTTTGAAGTCATTAAATTAAAAAGACTTCTATCTGTAGAACCGCAGTATTAGGAACTGCAGATAATAATCTGATTTTCACATTCCAGAAAACATAACATTGAAAACTCAAATATTAATTCTTTGAATTCTTGTTTTGCTTTCCATTCTAAACTTCAAGATCTTTACAGACTTCATAAAAGTACTAAGGAACTTTTATGATGACACTCTGATTTTAAAAACTGTAGGAGCCTAGGCTTTTTAAAACTATTGCCATTAAAGGAGTCTCCAGGATTTTGTCCTTGATAT